>PISX010027058.1:0-23517 GCA_004024625.1 Mellivora capensis | reverse complement strand
AAAAAAAAAAAAAGAAATGTTAATAAACATATTTTAATTGCAAAAAAAAAATAAGCTATTCTTTCTGTCCTATAAAACACACACCAGTCCCACAAATCGCCTACAGAATTTACATTTATGTAATACTAAGGCTCCTCTACTCACCGACACGCAGCAGAACAGAAACACAGTTTGACCGGTGTGAGTTCTGGCTTTGTTACTGACTTTCTGTCACCACGCTACTCCTTAATCTACCGCACGTGTGGAGACTGTTCCTGTGGAAGAACAGACTGAAGCAGCCATTTTGTGAGTAGTCACTTCTGGCTCTGTCCCCAGACACAGACCCAGACCCAGATACGCGCCTGTCCTTGGGGAGCTCAGAGCTGGTGGAGTGGACGGGTGTGGAAAGGTGTGACCACGGGTCTATGAAGGAAGACCTGGGGCCCTGGGGAGGATCTGATGCTGCCTGGAAGAGTCCGTCAGAAACTGGGGAAGAACACAGTGTGTGAGATGGGTTTGGAAAAATTAGTTGGGGTTTGCTATGCAAGGAAGAGACTATTCCAAGCAAAACTAATG
Source organism: Mellivora capensis (assembly GCA_004024625.1). Taxonomy (NCBI): domain Eukaryota; kingdom Metazoa; phylum Chordata; class Mammalia; order Carnivora; family Mustelidae; genus Mellivora; species Mellivora capensis. The sequence goes on along the minus strand of PISX010027058.1, from coordinate 22,962 downwards.
GCACATGCAATTTATGCCAGCTGGATTTGGAGACGGGAGGAACGGTAAGTGCTGAAACTGAAAAATCAGGTCAAGACCAGCCTGAAATGTCTTCTATGCCATGCAAAGGAGTGCTGACTTTATTCTACAGGCCAACGGGTCACAATGCTGGGGTGTTCGGTAAAAAAACGATGGGAGATCAGCACTCCAGAAAACCTTCCGCAGTACCCCCGATCTATTCTGAAACAGCCAGAAAGAGGAAGGTGGAAAAACCACCTGCACCATAAACCAGCAACACCAGCGAAGTGGCGGGCACTGAAGGTCCAGCCTTGTCCTCACAGCAGAATGCCACGGCACTCAGCAGTTCCAAGGGTTCTGATGTGTAAGGTGTTATTTCAAGGTGCCAAAGAAAAATATATCAAAATTGAAGAAGGAAATCTGTTACCAAATTTTAATTCTGTTTACTAAGTCAAAAAATCTGCTTCTCACTAATACATATTCATAAACATTTGCTTATGTTCCACCAAACAGAATTTAAAGTAGCAAAAACATCGAACATAAAAACTGAGATATACAGAGGAAATAGAAAACACATTCCTAAACCACAGAAGAGTCCACGGACACGTATCATTTGGTTTCAAATCTTATCTTTGAACTTTAAAAAAAAAAAAAAAAGGCACAAAACCACTTAAATCTTCTTTATAAGTCCAATTAAAAAACAAGTTTTCAGGGGCGCCTGGGTGGCTCAGTGGGTTAAAGCCTCTGCCTTCGGCTCAGGTCATGATCCCAGGGTCCTGGGATCAAGCCCCGCATCGGGCTTTCTGGTCAGCAGGGAGCCTGCTTCCCTCTCTCTCTGTGGTCTCTCTGCCTACTTGTGATCTCTGTCAAATAAATAAATAAATCTTTAAAAAAACAAACAAGTTTTCATATTTATTATTTATATTTTCTCTACCAACTAAAAAGAACCATTGTATGATTACTTACATTTTCATTATATTTAAAAGTCGACACTACACAAGAAATCTCTTTTTAATCTTATCTTTAAAAAAGAACAAAGGCATATTTTGGATTCTAATACGATGTTGATATTATTATTAAAGTTATTTTGTTTAAAAAAAATTAAACTAAATACACGAAGATAGAACATTAATTGTATGCCAGGAACACACAGTCTCTTGTTTAATCCTCACAACACTTTGAACAATGAGTGGCCCCGTCTAGCAGGTCATGAAGCAGAGACTCACAGAGCAAGACTAATTTGTTCAAGGACACCGGGGAGCAACCTAGAGGGGGAGACCCAGACTTGAGGGTTCCAACGCCCTCCCTGTTACACCTGCTGAAATACAAGGGGTTCTGCAAGTTGGAGCACAGCCAAACTTTTCTAATCATTTTCCCCATTTCTGAACATTAAAAATAATATGGGCTAATGCTTAAGACTGAAGTTAAATAAAAGAGCTGTGTTTCTTCTTCCAGCAGCACCCCTTGAAGGCAACGTGAACACTCAGCACTTGTGTGGGCACCAGTGAGCACCCGCCACCCACAGAAGCGCACGGAGCGTGGGGAGCCCGTTTACAGTCCGCAGCAGCAGCGGCACTGGGCTGGGCAGCCCCTCCTTTATTCAAAACAAACAAACCAACAAAAAAATAACTGAAAACGAGAGGCGCCTGGGGGGCTCATTCAGCTCAGGTCATGAGAATCCCAGGGGCCTGCTCAGTGGGGAGTCTTTTTTTTTTTGCTCTGCCTGCCCCTCCCCTGTGTGCCCCCTTACGAACACTCTGTCAAATAAATAAATAAGGAAGACGACACGGTATCTTTTTAAAAAAACCTAGAATCCGGTAATCGCTGCCTGGGAAAATATGAAGAAACATTATGTATGGCACCTGAAGCATGACTGACGTAATATTTTTAAATAAAATTAAAAAGAGAAATGAATAAAATGATCATTTTGGAAACCGAATGTCACTGAACTTCAAACAGGAAACCGGCCAATTAGGTTCATCAGGTTCACTTAATCACACTCTTTCTCATCCCAAGGGAGATCTGAGCTTTGCTCACCTCTGCATCACCCTTTAGGCACTACTTCAAACACAAATAAAAACCAACAGCAAAAATACACCTACCATCAAAAAACTCAGGAAATTTTTACTTGGAGCAATGACTGGTTCCAGTGAAAGAATTCTTTCACTACTTTGGGGGAAAGAAAAAGGAATTCAATCCCTCTGGTACCGCTGTCCTGAGTGTGCCTTTGGAACATGGGAGAGGTCCCAACCAGCACAAGGCCAAGCAGGCCCTACCTCGGCAGCCGGCCGGCACCAGTGAGTCTCCCACACTCTGGCAAGCCCAAAACATCAACCGTCCTACACCACGCGATGAGTTCTACCAAAATCTACCAAGAAAAGACCTAAACAGGAGTTGTACTTCCTTATCTGTAACTGACACCTCTCAAAAACAAGAACAAAGAATAGGACATAGGTTCTAAGAAAACAGATGCCTACACTTTATTCATTATATCACAAGAGAAACTGTTTTCAGGAACCCTGTAAACAATCAACACATACCTTTGCCTGAAGTACACAGCACATTTACGTAAACAGACCTGACCTGCATTCAAACAGTTCACAAGCTGGGGAGATACTAACTAAAAATCTTCAAACGTGTGGGGCCCCTGGGTGGCTCAGTGGGTTAAGCCTCTGCCTTCAGCTCAGGTCATGATCTCAGGGTCCTGGGATTGAGCCCCGCATTGGGCTCTCTGCCTGTTTCTCTGCCTACTTGTGATCTCTGTCAAATAAATAAATAAAATCTTTAAAAAAAAATCTTCAGGGACGCCTGGGTGGCTCAGTTGGCTGGACGACTGCCTTCGGCTCAGATCATGATCCCGGAGTCCTGGGATCGAGTCCCGCATCGGGCTCCCAGGTGGTTTACAGTAACCCTTCTGAGAAATAAATAAAGAAGTTTAAATATAAAAAGATCGGAGGGCAGAAATTTATGTTGGTACCAATTTTCATCTACATCATTTTCTCGCTGATATGTTCAGCCAATCTGTCAGAATATCCTACACATATTTGTAATTACTGGGTTTTTTCTTTTGCATTGTCATGGGAAAAATGAAAATTTAGACATTTGCATTTTCTATTTTTCAGAATATTATGATGATACTTTGAAAATTTAATGTATTATATGACTATTTCCCTGTGTTTATTAATAAAATTATATAAAAATTAAAAAAAAAAAAAAAAGCTCCACGGGGAGTCTGCTTCTCCCTGACCTTCTCCTCGCTCATGCTCTCTCTCACTGCCTCTCTCTCAAATAAATAAATAAAATCTTTTAAAAAAAAATCTTCAAATGTTTAATATTGTCTTGTCTGCATCCTGATTAATTTTTCCAATGCAAATGGAAAAAGACTTGCAAGTTAAAATTACCCAGAAAAATTTTGGTTGATTCACAGATCAACCAAAGGGCGTCCAAGGTTCCAGTGTACAGAAGGACTGTGGAGAACGCAGGATTTGGAACCGCTACTGAAGGTGGGAGTGCGGGACACCAGGGCAAGAATGTCAGAAACTGTTCTCTCTCTCTCGACCTTGGATCAAGTGGACACCTAAAATTCTCCATGCCCGTGCTTTCCAATCCTGACAAAGATAACCACGTATGTATGGCCTGCTGAGATAATGTGGAGGGGACCTGGGGACTTCTGCGTGGGACCTGGAGGAAAAAAACAATCACATCTCTTCATATTACATAATTACGATGGGAAAAAGGCATTAGGGGAAGTATTAAATACTGACATTGGACAAACTTCCAAACGAAAGGATTTTAAAAAATTTTATCTGGAAGTCATCAGTGTCTTGCAGTGTATATGTTACCTCTTGGTACACATACCAGTGAGGAGCTCTGGGCATTCTGACAGATTGGCTGAACATATCAGCGAGAAAATGATGTAGATGAAAATTGGTACCAACATAAATTTCTGTCCTCCGATCTTTTTATATTTAAACTTCTTTATTTCCCAGAAGGGTTACGGTAAACCACCTGTCTTTCCTCACAATGCCCAATTTCAATTTGTCCTACTCCCACCTTCCCCAGAGGCTCAGTACGTACGCAAACTGGAGAAAATGGAGTCAAGAAATCTTAATAATTTCTTCTAAGATACCGGAATGCTTTCTCCTAAAAGTTCCTTTTACAAAGAAGGTATTCAAGGTTAAAAACAAGAGAGAACATTTCTCTCAGAACCTGTCAATCCTATAATAATGTGCTAACAGTCAAATTAGTCACCTGGATGGTAAAAAGAAATTGCACAAAATAACTGGGTCTACCTATTTTTAGGCTACATAAAAGTAGGCAATCAACTAATTCATGCAGTAAAGAAAGCAAATAATTTTCTTAAAAATCCACACAGCAGTACCCTTCTAGGGAGATTGTGTCCGCTTCACATGGACCTTGACCGCTCATATCCGCGTGATTTGACAGACCGACAACCCTACGGCACGAAGACAGTACAATACAATGACAGTGCTGGACAAGCCACCCGTTTAAAGGTCTTTTCCTACTGGGAAACATTTCAAAATTCTCTCCTGGGTGCTTTTTACATTAACAAGAAGTTTCGCCTGGGAATTTGAGAAGCACTAATATTCCTGCAGTGTTTACCTTAGACCAAAGGAAGTGACCACGATCACTTCTTTATATGCTCACCACAGACCTAACAGGGTAAATTTGCTGCTTTCTTCTGTGGTCTCAAACTCTAACAGTGTGAAATGAGAACTGGCTGCTGACCAAAGGCGGCTGGCTGGAACCCCAGTGGAAAGCCACATGCATGGCAGACCTCGGCTCCATGGTCTTGAGACTCTTCTGGCTCAAGCAGCGGCAGTGGGGGGAGGATTTACAGACACTCCTCACAGATGTTTAAAGCGTGTCCATCTTCAATAATTCACTACTCCTGTTTTATGAATAACCACTACCTATCTCTGTACATCAGGAAACAGTAAATAAAAACTAAAAAGCTAGGATTATCTCAGCACATCTTTTGTAACGAACCAAGCTGTCTGAATCATTTTACCATGAGACCTTCCATAATGTCCCACAGTGTATCTGCCACGCTAGACCTGCCATTTGTTGATCTGGTTATTCTGGGAGGGGGAGGTAGGCTGAAGTCCCAGAGCTGCGTGGAATGACGGGAGAATTTAAGCCAGGGCTGATCTCAATGCCAGAGTCCAGGCAGGGTTACTTCATAACTTCTACGCAGGAGAACAATTAGCCCTTCGTCAAAACCCTGATGTCAAGAGATTCATTTAGTGTCTTACATATAAAAGCAAATCCATGGATATTTTTCAAAGACTTAAAGCATATTTTAACAGAATTCTAAAGTCATTTAGACATTCTTTCTGCAACCGCTAAAGGGAAGTCATACATGTTATGTGACAAATCTTGATTTAGAGTTGAGGTTCTGGCTTAAATTACATCAATCTTGCAAATTAAAATGAGTCCAAGAATAGCAAACATGTCTTCTCGTCTCTTTCACTAAAACATTTAAGACATTCTGGTTGGTTTTAAATTCAAATCAAATGCTACTATTCTAATTTATATGCTTATGTTTTGACTGAAATGGACCAGAAGATAGATATGTAATTGCAGCACGGAATTATTCACACGTGCTCTATACACCATGTGGAATCCATCCAGCTTTGTTCTACTGTTGAAGGCAGCAGCAGCAGCAACTCTCGGGGAGACCGCGAAGTCAGGGCCAAAACCCCCCGCGGCACAGAGCTGAAGGAACCGCAAACATCCACATGGACTCAGAAGTCACTTCATGTTGGAAATCGCACCGTGAGTTTTTCATTTTCAAGGAACAGGTTTACACGTTTTTTTAAAAAGATTTTATTTATTTATTTGACAGAGAGAGAGAGAGATCACAAGCAGGCAGAGAGGCAGGCAGAGAGAGGGGGACGCAGGCTCCCCGCTGAGCAGGGAGCCCGATGCGGGGCTCGATCCCAGGACCCTGGGATCATGACCTGAGCCGAAGGCAGCGGCTTAACCCACTGAGCCAGCCAGGTGCCCCAGGTTTACATATTTCTAAGAGCTTAATTTTATTCTCTTTCACAGGCAGTATATATTTGAAGCGTTACGAGAATGAAGTCAAAGACATTCACAAAGCCACACTCACTCTACCTGTTTACTCTTTTTATTCCTTACTGGTAGGCAATGAAGAACAACAGATAATCAGGCACTTGAAAACATTAGGACTTTTTCCTAAATATAATATTTTTACTGGATGTCTGAAACCAAGATTCTGGTAAATCCCACACTTTGCCTGTTTGTCATCAGCTGTGACCATGGGATCCAGAAATACCTAAAGTCAAAGACCAAAAAAACCCAAACCCTCAGTTCTGGTGTTACAGTAATATGGCTCATTCTATCATTCTTTCTTTTCTATAAGAGACTTAAGGATAGGGAATCTCAGGGAAAAAAAGTCACAAAATCTTTGGTGTATCTCTTGGGGTGTCTGGATGGCTCAGGTGTTAAGTTTCTGCCTTTGGCTCTGGTCATGATCCCAGGGTCCTGGAGTCAAGCCCCAAATTGGGCTCCTTGCTCGGCAGAGAGCCTGCTTCTCCCTCTCCTTCCTGCTTGCACTTCCTCTCTCTCCTTCTCTCTCTCTCTCCAATAAAGAAATAAAATCTTAAAGTTTTTTGTACATCTCTTGATCAAATCCTCGACCCTCCCCAATTCTTCCCAGAAAATCCACTCGCTTATCTACTCTAAGTGCATCACTACATACAGAGATGACAATTAGATCACTAGTTTATTCACTATATACGTGTAACTAAATACAGAAACAATAACTAGATCCCAAGATCACCTTCAAGAATTTCTAATCTTTTCTTCTGAAATAATTCCATGCATTGCAAAAAGCACTGAAAGGCCCTATGTGCACTTGACCCAGTTTCCGCAATGGGTCTATCTTATAACGACAATGCACCCTCAAACCCGGGAGGTGGCTATGGTATCCACCCCTTATCAAGGACTTATCACCTCTCTCATTTTCTATCATCTGTCTACCGCTATATCACACATGTAGTCGAAGTCACAAAAAGCACACACTGTCTGGCTCTATTTACATGGGCTGCCCAGGACAGGCAAGTCTACAGAGACAGGAAAAGGATCAGTGGTTGCCTAGGGCTAGCGTGAGAAATGTGGAGAGAATAAAAAATCTGATACAACACCGCCAAACCATATAATCCAATTAAAACATGGGCAGAAGACAGGAATAGATATTTTTCCAAAGAAGACATTCAGATGGCCAACAGACACATGAAAAGATGTTCAACATCACATCATCAGGGAAACACAAATCAAAACAACAATGAGCTATCACCGCACACCCGTTAGAATAACTAAAGTCAACAACAACACAGGAGAAAAGAGATGCTGGCGAGGATGCGGAGAAAGGGGAACCCTCCTACACTGTTGGTGGGAATGCAAGCTGGTGCAGACACTCTGGAGAACAGTATGGAGGTTCCTCAAAGCTAAAAATAGAGCTTCCCAGCAATTGCACTACTGGGTATTTACCCAAAGTACACAAAACTAGGGGCGCCTGGGTGGCTCAGTGGGTTAAGCAGCTGCCTTCGGCTCAGGTCATGATCCCAGCGTCCTGGGATCGAGTCCCACATCGGGCTCCTTGCTCGGCAGGGAGCCTGCTTCTCCCTCTGCCTCTGCCTGCCGCTCTGTCTGCCTGTGCTCGCTCGCTCTCTCTCTCTCTCTCTGACAAATAAATAAATAAATAAAATCTTAAAAAAAAAAAAGTACACAAAAATAGTAATTCAAAAGGATACACGCCCCCGATGTCTACAGTGGCATTATCAACAACAGCTCAGTTATGGAGAGTCCAACTGTCCATCGACTGATGACTGGAGGGGGGTGTACATAAACTATGGAATATTACTCAGCCATAAAAAGGACAAAACCTTGCCATTTGCAATGATGTGGATGGGGCTAGAGAGTATTATGCTAAGTGAAATAAATCACTTAGAGAAAGACAAATGCTGTATGATCTCACTCATGTGGAATTTAAGAAACAAAACAAATGAGCATGGTGGGGATGAAGCGAGGAAAACCAAGAAACAGACTCTTAACTATAGAGAACTGACGATACCAGAGGGGGGTGAGTGGGGGCATGGGTTAAACAGGTGACAGGGATTCAAGAGGGCACTGGTGGGGATGAGCACCTGATACTAGTATTACACTGTGTATCACCTAACTGGAATTTAAATAAAACCTTGGGGGGAGGAAGTACATAATGTAAATGTTTAAATGTAATATTTACTCAGGGAAACATTTTGAAATAAAATCATACAAATAAAACTTGACACCTAATCCCTTTCTCCTGAATCTGTCTTCCCATCCCCCTACCAAAACAAACAGTCAACAAAAAACTTTTTCTTCTAACTTTCACAGGGCACTATACTAGGAGTTTACAAATCTATTTTTTCCCTAAAAATAACATTGGCTTCAAGCTAGAAGCATAGGAGAACCTTGCAACAGACCGATTCTGTAGAGAACGGGAGAAGCAAGATGAAACATGCTCATTCGCACGTGCTCACACTCTCACATGTGCATATACACACTTGAAGACACTGGAAATCTGCCAAGGAATGAAGGCCAGAGAGGCTAAAGTACCAGGGAGAAGACACTACAATGGTGAGGTGACATTCTGAGGCTGTCTTCCCAGGGGTGTGTAGAAAAGGTTGAGAAAGTAGCTAAGAAGCAAAGAAGCCACAGAATTAATGGGAATCTCAGAAGACCAGGGAGGAAAGCATTGGGAGTTGGGGTCAGCTGAACAACAGGACTCCAGGGTCTAAGATCCCTGGGGGAAAGAAATGAACCTACTCTTACAGTGTTACCCTTGAGGTATCTGCCAAATTCTTAAGCTACTCAGGACAAGGAACTAGCCTCTAACAAGAAAAAGAGCTTTTGGCAGGCTCCTTGTACCGAGAAAGCATAATCCGGACCCTGAGGTTGACTGAAGGGGGTTAGTCATCACCGCATGTCTTCAGCTACATTTGGAGGGCTGTGCCTGAAAGTGGGTGAGCCAGACTAGACAGAGCTTTTCCCTGCAACTTGCTCTAGTGCTAACTCACTAGATTAAGGTGATCTGTTCTCATTCTGCCATAGAGGACAGGGCGAACCCTCTGTGCAGGAGGGGAACATCATTCAGAGCAGTGAGATGCTGGTACACATTTACAACCAGTTTTGAGATTGCCAACTCTGAGACACAAATATTCCCACCACAGCCAAATTAAAGCTACCCCCCCCCCCAAAACTCAACTAAAAGTGGAGTTGGGAAGAAATACACATCATCATATGAAGATGATATTAGTTACTACATAAATGCAAATAAACCCAAAATGAGATGCCACTTCACATCCACCAGGATGGCTATAATCAAAAAGACAACAAATAACAAGTGTTCAGGGGGTCTGGCTGGCTTAGTCAGCAGAGCAAGCGACTCTTGATCTTGGGATCTTGATATTGAGCCCCACACTGGGCACAGAGATTACGTCCCCGCCAAAAAAAAAAAAAAAAAAAAAAAAAAGCTTTGCTAGTGCCCACTGGTGATAAAAGTTGAATAAAGATTAAAAAGTGTTGGCAGGCATGTAGAGGATTTGGAACTTCTCCACATTGTTGGTGAAGATGTAAAACAGTCCTGTTATTGTGGAGAATAACAGGGCAGTTCCTCAAAAACTTAAACCCAGCAGTTCCACTTCTGGGTATATAAACCCCCCAAATTGAAAATGGGTATTCAAATAAAAATTTGTACGCAAATGTTCACAGGACTATTTACATTATCCAAAAGAAACAACCAAAATGTTCACCAATGGATGGAAAGATAAATGAATGGATAAACAGACTGTGGTATATCCACGTAATAGAATATTATTCACCATAAAAAGAAATGATGTCTATCGCAGGGTAAAATCTTGAAAATATCATGCAAAGTGAAACAAGCCAGACACAAAAGGTCACATATTATACGATTCCATTTACAGGAAATATTCAGGAAAATCACAGACAGAAAGCACATTAGCGGGCGCCTGGGTGGCTCAGCTGGTCAAGCGACTGCCTTTGGCTCAGGTCATGATCCTGGAGTCCCAGGATCGAGTCCCGCATCAGGCTCCCTGCTTGGCAGGGAGTCTGCTTTTCCCGCTGACCTCTCTCCTCTCATGCTCTCTCTCTTTCAAATAAATAAATAAAATCTTAAAAAAAAAAAAAGCACATTAGCGCCAGCCGGGGAACAGTGAAGTGGGGAGGGACTGCTCATAGGCACAGGGTTTCTTCTGGGGTGATGAAAATGTTTAGGAACCAGACGGAGGTTATAGCTGCACAACACTGTGAAGGAACTAAATGACTTTTAAAAAGTTAATTTTGTTATTTGAATTTTACTGCAATAAAAATCAAAGAAAGATATGAACTATCAAGCCAGGAAAAATGAGAAACCTTAGATACATACTTCTACAGTTAAAGAAGCCAACATGAAAAGGTCACATACTACATAATTCTAAGTACTTGACATTCTGAAGAAGGCAAAACTATGGACAATAAAAAGCTCAGTAACAACCCCGGGGTTTGGGAGAGGGAGAGAATAAGAGGATTTTTAGGGCAGTGATACTACCCCACAAAATAAGGAGAGACTCTTGGGGCGCCTGGGCGGCTCAGTAGGTTGAGTGAGCAACTCTTGGTTTTGGCTGGGGTTGTGATGAGTCCTGGGACTGAGCCTGGCATCTGGCTCTGCACTCAGCAGGGTCTGTCCCTGTCTCTCCTCCTTCCCACTCACACACACACTCTCCCTCAAAATACAAAATAAATAAATAACAAATCTTAAAAAAAAAAATGAGAGACTCCTAATGTAAACTGGGGACTTTAGCTAAATGAATCAACACTGTTTCAATAATTGTAACACATATGCCACACCAATGCAGTATGTTAATATAAGAAGTCATATGTAGGTTGGAATATAAGAATTGTGTATTATTTGCTCATTTTTTTCTGTAAACAAACACAAACAGAAAATTCATTGCTGGCTGACTTGCACTGAAAGAAATATTAAAGTGAGTTCTTCAGGCAGTAGACAAATGATCCCATACAAAACCTTGGAAATATAAGTAGAAACAACCAAGAAAGAACATTTCTATTACTTATCCCAAATACTCACATAGATCAAAAACATTTGAAATCTATGCCATTGTCCAGTTGTTACCCCTAACATAGTAAGACTCCTAGCGCCATATGAATTGAAGAGCTATCTGGCTGAGGGGTGGGCCATGAGTCTGTGTCAGTGTGCACCCCCTCCGCGCCTGCAGGTGCTGTGGCTGACCCAGATCTCTGGGCACTGAGAAGCAGTGGAAAGAACATGGCAGGCAGGGACACGGGACCTCAACCCAGCATCGCCTCTGGTACTTGTGTGACTGTGGGTAACTGCTGAAGCCCTAGGGCCTTACCTGCCTCCTCTGAAAAGTGGAAATTATCAAAATGACTAGATAAAACGATGTCTAATGACCAGTTCCTTCTTCACGACCATCAAGAGAAGGTGGAGAGCAAAGAAACACCCGCACAACAGCTAGACAACTTCCCAGTTCAAATTCTGCCCGGCACTTCCAATTCTGGGACTAAAGGCAAATCACAGAACATTTCAAGAGTTAGCACGGTGTCAGGTTCATCCGTAAAAAGAGGGTCACATGTCTGTGGGGTTTAATGAGTTCTATGTAGAGAGTAAGTAAGCACACAGTAAGCAAAAAATGCATTAACCATTTTCCTTATTTTCCCATCCCAATTTCCTCCAGAAACACAAAGGATCTGCCGTAGGCCACCAGCTCTTGTTACGCTATCTACATACCCTTCCTCCATTTCCCATTTCAAGCATGATTTCAGCCACCCATCGCCTGTGAACTGAACACATACTGATGTGTGTTACTGGCTGCTATTTGGATAATACTTCTCGGAACTTCCCTAGGCTTCTTCAACTTCCATCCTTACCCCTATGCCTCCACACTGCGGCTCCTATATACCCTACTTGGTATACGGCATCATCTTTTCTGTACCCAGGAGCCCAGGCAAGTAACCTGGAGTCATCTTCTACTTTTCCATCTCCTCTCCTTTCTTCCTTCCTTCCCAGTGTGATTCCAGGAGACTGAGGCACTCCTTCCTTCCTTCTGCTCAGACTGGCTACAGTCTTTGTCCCCTTGGTCTGTCTGGATATCACTCCAAAATTTATCTTGTTATACATGTCCTTTTAATTTTTATTTGTTTTTTACTATTTTTAAAAGGTTTTAATTCTAACTAGTTAACATGCAGTGTTATAATTAATTTCAGGAGTACAACACTCTCATACATCACCCACTATGTGCCCTTTTTAAACGTGAGACATACCACTCTTTTAAATGTTTCAATGCTTCCTTAATGTCTATCAGATCAAGCCCAAACTCCTACACTTACACAGGGCAAGGTCCTGCTTCATGTGCTTATCTCCTCACCTACAATGCAAAAACGCTGCCACCGGTAAGCCGCCCTTCTTCCAAAGGCTTAGCTCCTCTTTCTCCCATTTGTTTCTGTTTATTTCATCTCTTCAACAGCACACATTAGGGTCAAAGAGGGAAAGGGGAACAGCCACAAGATGCGATCAATTTTAAAACAGACCATTACTTTCTATGCCACTAAGAAGAGCGTGCTAACTCGACAATGACACATGGTTGGGAGATGAATCTTGAGTCCAGAGATACAAAAGGGGCGAGGTGGGGGGTTGGGAGTGTCTTTCAGAACTGATGAAATATGGCTGAACCATAATTACCACTGTTCAGCCATCCTGGCTCCCAAGTATTCCAAGACACAGGGCAGCTCAGTAATGGCTCCCCAAAAGATATTTATGTCCTAATCCCTAGATCTGGTGAATGTTACCTTACATTGCAAAAAAAGGACAACTATGATAAATTAGGAATCTTGAGTTAGGGAGACGATCCTGAATAAACCAGGTGGGCCATAATGCAATCACAGCATCTCTATGGGAGGGAGCTAGAAAGATGAGAAATACAAAAGAGAAAGGAACATGATGATGGAAACAGCTACTGGCTTTGAAGATGGAGAGGGGACCAGGAACTCCAGAATGGAACTCTAGAAGCTGGGAAAGGCCTCTAGAGGGAAACCCCCTTGGTTTCAGCCCACAGGAACCAATTTTAGACTTCTGGCCTCCAGACTTATGAAATGTAAATCTGTGTTGTTTTAAACCACCAAGTCTGCAGTATTTTGTTACAGTGATCCCAGGCAGGCAGCAAGCAAAGATCAGCTGTAACCTTTCCCCTCTTGCTCATTCCTTCTAAACTACTTCATGAGCATAGCAATGTTCACGCCTTTATTTCCACCAATGTGAAACCACAAGTTGACTTCCAGCTATTACTTAAAATCAACACTTTGTATTAGGTACTGGGTAGATTTCAAGATCTTTATGCATGTGAAAAAGTAACTAGAAATTATATTTCATTTATGGTTTTAATTACATTTGGACTTTTGCTTTCAGTAACCCAATACTCAGACATTAACTTAAGAAGTATTAACAGATCTTATGTATTCACTTGCTAGGCATTTAAATATTTACAGCATGAGTGAAATAAATTAGTGAACCCAAGAGACAGTTCATCTCAAATATGTACAGTAATGGCAACATGGGCATTACATAACAATTTACAAACTGGGTGCAGGAAGTCCTAATAAAATAAGCAACTGGTACATAGTTCACTGTTCCAAAAATTCACTAGGTCTACCGAGTAAACTGTTTAAAGGCACTCTGCTAGCCGATAAAATGGATATTAAAAGTCCTTATTTCACTGATATGATTGGCTGGCAGATAGTGAGTCTCTTTTCGTCTCCGGCTGCTTGAAGCTTGGCCGCCATCATGAATGACACAGTAACTCTCTGTACCAGGAAATTCATGATCAACCGACTACTTCGGCACAAACAAATGGTTATTGATGTCCTTTATCCCAGAAAGGCAATAGTACCTAAGACAGAAATTCGGGAAAAAATAGCCAAAATGTACAAGACCACACCAGATGTCATATTTGTATTTGGATTCAGAACCCATTTTGGTGGTGGCAAGACAACTGGCTTTGGTATGATTTATGATTCCTTGGATTATGCAAAGGAAAATGAACCCAAACATAGACTTCCAAGACATGGTCTGTATGAGAAGAAAAGACCTCAAGAAAACAGTGAAAAGAACGCAAGAGCAGAATGAAGAAAGTCAGGGGGACTGCAAAAGCCAATGTCGGTGCCGGCAAAAAGAAGTGCGCTGGAGACTGGGCAACAGAAGGAGTAAAGATGCTGCAGTGGCTCTATCTGTGGTGACTGTGCAGATTTTTCATGAGAGGATTAATAAGCTAAGAATGTTAAAAAAAAATTTCTTGTTTCAAACTCCTAGTTCTACACCCAAGCACAAGACAAAGCAGATTTGACTAAATGCTCTAACAAATATGTAAGCAGACTTCAGTAACAAAACAGAAAATAAAAGTATTGCTCAGATCAATAACTGTACCAATTTGAAGCTGGTATCTCAAAGCGCGAGGACCATAACTGGAAACCAGACGTAACATGTACTCCAGTGCAGTATTTGCGGCATGAAGCAAGTTGGACAGTTATCTTCCCACATCACTGGATTTATCTACAGTTCTACCTTATTTTGGGGGAACCTAAAACGTATCACCCCTCGATGCAAACAGAAGGAAATACCTCCACAGATAATACAGGTTAAGTTAAACTATTACAACGGACCCAGAAATAGGAGCGCATTTTCAAATGAAAATGAAGAAATTTTACAACATGATATTGTTGGTATTGTTGGAATGTAACTAACTATGGTTATCTATTGCATCGGCCCAGCTGCTTCAAGCAGGACAGGGAAAATTAACCACGTCCCCAGGGTAGCATTTACGGGAGCAGCAGCAGCAAGGATGAAGGTTTATAACGTAGGTTCCTTGGCTATCAGTTTAGGGATATACAGAGAAAAGAGAGAGAGAAATTAAGTAGTACTTTTGAGTGTGAACAATAACAAAGCATTAAGGTAGATAAACTCTTAGCAACAAAATAAACCACAGTGAAACAGAAACAAAGAGAAACCCCAGGTCTCATCAGCCCTCTTTTAGTTGAAGTGGGGGAGGAGAGGTAAGGGGGTAACAGAAATGACTCAGGCAGCAACACCAAGGAAACTGAAAGGGAGCATGAGCCACCCTGATCACTCACTCAAGGGCACCACTGGCTGCACCCTCCCAGGCCCAGCACATTCTTGGCCTTTCCTCATTCCAGCCTCATAACCACACCATGTTCATTTCATGGCTCATTTTAATACTGACCTAATGATGAGGAAACTGAGGGTCTAAAGGGTATGGCTGACCTGCCCAAGAGCACAGACTCAGGAAGGGATTGGACTCGAACAGGAACTCACAGCTAGCAGGTCCAGAGCCTGCTTCCTGAGTGTGCACCAAAGCAGCCATGCTATCACGTGTGAGACTGGTAGCAGGAGGGTAGGCCGTTCAACTGCCCGTGCCACACACCGCAGCGACTGAGGGCTGCCAGATGACAGGAACTGGTCACATGGCCAGGAACACAAAGTCAGTGACCATCCAGCCAGTCTTCTCAGCAATCTCTAAGTAACCATTACGACACTGTCTACATGAAGCCACTTCAGACTGGAACATTCCTCCTCTTAACAAACTTTAATATCCCAACACAGCAGAGGAAGGAAAGCTACTTAAAAGTTGTGACTCCTCGTGGGGGGAATGCTTTCCTTCTCAAGGTTACTTAAGTAAGAAGTTATCTGGATGAACATTACACCATACAAAAAGAAACACTGCCCTCCAAAGTGAGACTTTTGCCTATAAAATTATCATGCTACTCTCGTGAGTTCAAAAATAGTTCATGTATCCTGGAACAGATCAGATATATAGCTCAAACAAATCATCTTTGTAACTTGAAAAGAGCAGAATATTAAATGAATCTCAAACTCTAGCTTTATCTTTCTCACCACATAATATCTAACAATCTTGTTTTTGGAATCAGACATCATTTAAATAAAACACAGCAGCCCCATAAAATAGGTAATATTACAATAACCAAAGTCATATTTCTGAATAATGACGTATGTCCACAATATAATGCTTAATGAAGGAGGATACAACACACACATGTATATCCATATGCATTAAAGATTCAGAAAATCATCAAAAAATCATGGTCATGACTAGTTAGCAAGATGCAGGTGACTTTTTCCTCATCACTCTTCTCCAAAGCTTGAAATGACCTACAACGAGGCTGCATTCTTCTCACGTTAGAATGATTATCTGTTTTTGGGAAATAAAGAAAAACATAACTGCATGTCCCTTAAAAATAGGTTAAGAGGAACTTCACTAAGTGAGTAAGGAAAAGAACTTCAAACTCAACTTCAATGACGATTTTGTAAACAGTAAGAAGGAAAGCATGGTGCGAACTGTCAGGTTACTGGTGCAGCTGTCACCAATTCCTGTGCGTGCTCACCAGGAGAGCCCTGCTCCTGACACGGGGCTGCACTCAAGACTTTCATCCGCACACCCCGCTGTAACCTGACGCGTGCTGAATTGGGCGTCCCAGAGATGTTCACACGAGTAACCCTGGAACTGCCCTTCACAAAGCAGGCAAGGACAGAAGGGCACAGAACTGGGCTTCTATGCATAGCTAGATCAACAAACCCTAGAATAAAGTTTTAATCCTCATCAATACAA
This sequence comes from Mellivora capensis, assembly GCA_004024625.1. Lineage (NCBI taxonomy): Eukaryota > Metazoa > Chordata > Mammalia > Carnivora > Mustelidae > Mellivora > Mellivora capensis. Next base: position 6,199 of record PISX010027058.1, on the reverse strand, counting down.
TTTATGTTTTCACACAGATCGATTTAAAGACTCTAGATGTTACCTTAGTACTTAAAGGTTACGACTCCTCGTGGGGGGAATGCTTTCCTTCTCAAGGTTATTTATGTAAGGGGATCTGGATGAACTGACAAGGTACAAATGTACGAAATGTTCTAAATGGCGTAATTTTTAAGAAAATGAACATATACCACTTCACCAACAGAAAGACCGAAGAAAGATCTGCCTTTCCTTTCTCCATACACAGTTAAGCATCAAGAAAACTAAATTTTAAACCACATTTTCCTAAACAAATGATTTTTAGTATGGTTCATCACAAATAGAAAAATTCACAGTAACAATTCCATACAAGGTTGTAATTTTCCACCAACTACTATTATGGGTGGTTTGCAATTATGAATGATGTCTCCCCTCCCCGGCCCGAGATTTTATTTCAGAGAGAAGAAGGCTTCCCTCTGAGCAAGGAGCCCGATGTGGGACTCAATCCCAGGACCTTGGGATCAGGACCTGAGCCGAAGGCAGCAGCTTAACCGACTGAGCCACCAGGCATCTCTATGAATGATGTTTTTCATGCACTTTTTTCCTGGATTAAAAAAGTGAGTCTTATAAAAAACAAAACAAAAAAAACCACCCCAAAACCAAAAAAAGAAAACCAAAAAAACTACTGCAAATGCATGCTATGATTAAACTAGGATTTACACATAGATCTCTGTGCTCTTACCAGCTGGTAAATTCTTGAGTTTTTAAGGTCTTATGTTATCCACAGTCGTCTCTCTCGTCCCTAGCAGGAGACCTGAGACATAGCAATAATAATAAATGTGGGAGTAAATAGATGAATCCATAAAGGCTCATTTCTAATTCCTACATGTAAGTTGAGCTACTTCCTTAAAATGTGATCTACTCTAGGAAAAATTAAAAAAATAAACGATTTCCTTAAAAAAATAGGACTTTCATAACAGTTAAAAAAAATAAATGAAGGAACACCAGTGATAAAGAGAAAGATCACAAGAAAACTCAAAAGATGTTTAATGGAAAATGACTCCATACAAAAGAAACCACCGATATTGTTTATGTAAGAACTGTGCCCCACCCAACTCCAAAAGAACACAAGGTGACTCAGTACTTAACCACAATAAGGTTATTAAGAGTGAAGGAGAATGGTCTATTTGAGGGAAGGTGGGCGGGTACTTCCAGCTACCTCCACAGTACAAAGAGCAACAATCCCGCAATAATCTTGGCTTGTTTTCTGACAGCTCAAGGAAGAACTCTACTCCATTGCACAGGCGCTTCCACTTTCTGATTTCAGAAGCTCAATTCGGAAGACATCACTATCTCCCCTTCCTCCCTTGCCAAAACACTGAGTCTTTTTTTTTTTTTTTTAAAGATTTTATTTATTTATTTGACAGAGATCACAGGCAGGCAGAGAGAGAGGGAAGCAGGCTCCCCCTGAGCAGACAGCCCGATGCGGGGCTTGATCCCAGGACCCTGAGATCATGACCTGAGTCGAAGGCACAGGCTTAACCCGCTGAGCCACCCAGGTGACCTAATACTGTGAGTCTTAAGAGTAGTATTTATATTTATGCTCAGCACAGGATCCCTGTGAACTGGGAGAACTGCCCTGAGAACCCGGGCCCAAGCTGCATGGAGCACATCTACTCCTCACTCCTGAGCCTCAGTTCACCCCGTTCCAGACAGCTCCCTCCCGCTGGGACAGTCTAGGTGGGCTCTGATGTTCCCACCAAGGACTATGCCTGATTTCCTGCTCCTGCATGTTTATCATACTGTTCCCATAGAGTATAATGCCATGTTCTTCTATTTGTCAATGTCCATAAATGTGTCTATTTGCATCCCCTCGCCACTAACCACGTCCCATCCTCTGTTCTGACCACCATGGCACTGGGGCCATCACATCTTGCCTTGTATCTACCTGAAAGCACACACATGAAGGCATGATGACCTCTTCTACTTCTGCATATAGTAGATCCTCAGATCTTTAAATGGAGAAAGAAAATTAATCTGAGACAGCATTGTGTCATGGAAACCAAAACAGATGACTTAACAAAACCTAATAAAATGCAAAGACCATTAACAATCTGAAACTAATGATATACTATATGTTAACTGAATTTAAATAAGATTAAAAAACCACAAAGACCACAACAATACATTCAAAAATCAGGATAAAATGAGTCTAATATAAAACCAATCTATACCCTAAATTTCTTTACATAATTATGTGTTAACACTTTGAATCAAAAGAATGAGTTTCTAATAACTCACAGAAAAACACACATGTAAGCTATTTGTATCTTTGAGGCATAATTTCTATCTCATTTATTAGAATTTGTTTGTTTAGTCATTATGGTGTCAATGTTTATAGTAACATTGGGATCAAGGTAAAAATACTTTCCTTGCCGGTTTTCATTCATAAGCCCACACTTTTCATTAAATATTCTCTGAAATGTAAATGCCTTAAAATTTAAGTTGAAACAATAACTTTTCAAAGTTGTAGAAGTTTTACACTATCTTGTACACTTGATACTAATATATATTAACTACACTGGGATTAAAAAAATAAAATTAAAAAAAAAAAGAGTTGTAAGAGTTTCTGCTGCAAGGACATAGGATTTTCTATATATTGTAACTAACCTTTTCATTTCTTTTTAAAAGAAATTCAATATATATAATACTTTTAAACAGCACCATTGAGATATAACGCACATACCAGTTTGCTCATTTAAAATGTACAATTCAATGGTTTTGAGCATATTCACAACGTCTGTGGTATTATTCCAAGTTAGACGTTGTGAACGAACTGTTAGCAGCAGAGATTATGAAAACCTACAGAACAGACTCCCTAGGTCCGACAGAAACACGGCACTACTACCGGTTTTCCATACCCGGTTCTCCGCAGGATCGGAAGCTGCACCCCCTACTATTCCCCTAACTTACGGAATGAAGGGACTCGCAGCTCACTCCTTCCTCCACGGCCTCTGGTCTGAAAGGCAAAGTCAAACTAACACTACCCTAAAACCCGGGTTATCAGAACCCGAGCATGTGCGCTGATGAACGCACAGATCCTAACTCGAACCCACTTAAGCTAAGAGGAGCAGACGTCACTGCCCTGGGTCTGGCAACCTGCCCTCGGTCCCGACCGCAGAAGTCAGGGCGCCGCAGCGGCCACAGCGGGTCGCAGCGCCGGTGGAACCACAGGCAGCGCCCGCAGCCCCTTCGCGGCCCCTCCAGGACCCACGTGCTACGCGCGGCCGCAGGCGGAAACGACCCCGCGGTCGGGATCAGCTCCGCGAACCCCGTTTCATGGAAGCGCAAGCCGGGCCGAAGCCCGGGAGTCCAGACAGACACTCGCTCCTGCTTCGCTCGAGCCCCCAGCGCAGTCCTGTTGCTCGCGCCGGGTTCCCTGCCCACGCGCCTTCGGTTCCCGCCTCCAGCGACGGCGCGGGAAGCGCGCTCCCCCGGTCGGAGCGCGGACAGCCCCGCGGAGGCCGGCGGCCCCCGTCCCGACCACCGGAGCGCGGGGCTGACGCGGCACCAGCGGCCGGAGCGCGAGTCTGGGGTCTCCCCGACTCGCAGCGCAGATTCCACGTGTCCTGGCAGCCAGAGGGGCAGGACAGGCCGTGCCCGGGTGCGGGCCTCCCGCCGTCGAGCCCGTCCCTCCTCCCGCGGCCTCCCTTCAGGTGTCTTCCCGGCGCGGCGCACGCGGACGGAGCGCGAGCGACGACGGCCCGTGCGGGGTACGGAGAAGCCGCAGGGCCGAGTCCCGCACAACTCCGCGGGCGCGCCGGGAGCCGCTTTCCCCACCCGCCGGCCTGAGCCGAAGCCGGCGCGCCCGTCTCACCCTCCGCCCCGAGCGGGGCCCGCGGCTTCACGGGGGGCTTCGGGGCGCCGCGTCCTGGGCAGGCCCGGTCCGGGCAGGCCGCGAGCGCGTCGGGCCGCGGACGGCGCACAGCACGCGCACCTCCTGCTCCCGCACGGCGCACCCCGAGGTCGGAACCCCCCAAGCGGCGCGTACGCCGAAGTCCCGCACCGCGGCCGCGGGGATGACGGCCGTCCCCGCACCGCGCTGCCCCCGCCGTCGCGCGGGTCCGCCGGCCCAGGGCCCAGGGCAGGAGCGTGAGGGCCCTGCCGACCCGCGCCCCGCCCTCTGCCCGCCGCCCGTGCCCCCCACCGCACGCGTCTTGTCACGGGAGGCTGCGACCGCTCTCCGGGCCCTGTGCGCCCGAGGGAGGGGCCCCGGCAGCCTCCGTGCGGCCGGAACCGCAGTCGGCGGCACCAACCGCGCTCCCTGCCTCACCGCGACGCGACCACGCACGCGACTCGGGGTGCGGACCCCGCTGTCAGCGCACCCCCAGCCCGGCCCCCGCAACTCGCCCTGCAGCCCAGGCCCGCGCGAGGAGAGCCCGCGTCCCGACCCCGCGGAGCGGCGCCCCCCGCCCCCGCCGTCCCCGCGAGCCGGGCGGGCGCCGCGGGTCTCCGGGACCCGCAGCCAGCGCGGCGGCACCGGGCGGGCCGGGGCGCCGCGAGCACAGCCGCCGCCGCCCAGCATTCCAGAGGCGCGAGTCAGCGCCGCCGCCGCCGCCGCCCCGCGCCCTCACCTGTGCGGCTCCGCGCGGGCCCGGGGCGGGGCGGGGCGGCTGGGGCGCAGCGTGCGGGGACCCCGGCCCGGAGACGCGCGGGGCCGCGGGCGGCGGGGCCGCGGGCGGCGGGGCGGACCCCGGGCCCGCGCGGAGCCGCACTCACCCAGGCCGGCAGGTCGCAGGCGCGCACCCCCAGGCGCACGGCGCGCTCCTCGTCCTCCAGCAGCGCCAGGGCGCGGCACAGGCGGGTGGCCTTGAGGCCGCGGCTGCGCCGGCACCACACGAGCAGCCCGAGCGCCAGCAGCACCCAGCTGAAGCTCAGGCCCAGGTAGCCGAGCGCGTACACCGGCAGCAGCAGCGCGAAGCTGCGCGCCAGCTGCGCCAGCAGCCCCGCCACGTCCACGCTCAGCGCCGCGCCCGGGGACTCGGCCTGGGCAGCGCCGGCCTCGGCGCCGCGGTGCCCCGCGCCGCTCATCGCGCAGCGTTCGCGTCACCACCCGGACGCGGAGGCTCTGCCCAAGCACCAGCGCCCCTCCGAGGGGACCGCGCCGGCGCTACGGCCCGCCCGCGCTTTGGCCCGCGGGCGGCGTGCGACGTCAGCACGCAGGGTGGGCGGGGCGGCGGCCGGGCGCGGCCCTGAGCGGGGACGGAGGGGGGACGCCGCCGTGCGCACACCACCTGAGGCGGGAGTAAGCGCGGGGTCGACGTGAACGTCAGCGCGCGGGGTGGGGCGCCACTCAGGCGGCCCAGCGCGGCCCTGGACGCGAGGCTCGTGGTCACGATGGGTGGGCGGGGCCGCACTGCCGCCTCATCGCGGGGGCGGGCGGGCGCCCACGGAAGCGGGAGTGGGTGGGGCCGCTCCGGCGGTCGGGCGCGTCGTCGCGTGGGACAGGCGGGGCGGGGCGCGCCTCTGCGGCGGCCGGACGCGGCCCTGAGACTAGAGCACGTACCTGACGTCCCCACGCTTCCGCAGGCGCGGGCAGGCCGTCTGGGGCGGGGGCGGGCGGGGCCGGGCGGGGCCGACGCGTGACGTCTCCCGCGCGAGACGCCAGCGCGCGGGGCGGGCTCCGGCTGCGGGCTCCCGCGCGGTCGCTGCCTGTGGGGGCAGCTAGCGGCGCGCGTTCCCGCGCGGGTGTCCGCTCGCCGGCTTTCGGGAAGTTCCGGTTGGAGCCGAGCGCGTGGCTGGGATGGTGCGGCGTGAGGCGGCTGCGGCGGGCCGCGGAGGGAGGGCGCTCGGTGTCTGGAGGCCTCTCGGCTGCTCGGGGGAGACAGGTCGGTCCGCGTAGCGCGCGGCGCGCCTGAGGAACTGCGGGTCTGGGGGTCCCAGCCGGTGGTGACCTCACGGTCCGGACGCTCAGTCGGGGCCGGCAGCGGAGCGAGTGTCCTTCCTTCCTCCTCCGGTCTTCGTTCCCGGCGACCTTGAGCGTCCTTCCGAAGGGCGGGGGCTGGGAGCACACGCGCGGTTGCGGCCCTTGACCGGCGCTGTCACCTCGTGTCCCCCGACCCCCCCCGGAATGACACCTCACGGTGTACCTGGTGTCCCCCGAGTTCACCCCCCGGAGTGACGACCTCACAGTGTACCTTGTGTCCCCCGAGCTCCCCCCACC
>PISX010027057.1:0-23518 GCA_004024625.1 Mellivora capensis | reverse complement strand
TTGGGTGTTGAGTTTGATAAGTTCTTTATAGATTTTGGACACTAGCCCTTTATCTGATATGTCGTTTGCAAATATCTTCTCCCATTCTGTCAGTTGTCTTTTGGTTTTGTTGACTGTTTCCTTTGCTGTGCAAAAGCTTTTGATCTTGATGAAATCCCAATAGTTCATTTTTGCCCTTGCTTCCATTGCCTTTGGCGATTTTCGTAGGAAGATGTTGCTGCGTGTTGCCTGCATTTTTTGATGTCATTCCAAATAAATCATTCCCAAGTTCATTGTCATGAAGTTTTCCTATATGTTTTCTTTTAGGAGATTTATAGTTTTAGAAGCTTCTAGGAGCTTTATAGCTTTATAGTTTTAGAACTTACATTTACGTCTTTAATATATTATGAATTAATATATTTTGTTTTTTTTTAAACAATTCAGATTTTTTTTTAAATTTATTTATTTGTCAGAGAGAGAGGGAGAGAGAGAGCGAGCAAGCACAGGCAGACAGAGTGGCAGGCAGAGGCAGAGGGAGAAGCAGGCTCTCTGCCGAGCAAGGAGCCCGAAGTGGGACTCGATCCCAGGACGCTGGGATCATGACTTGAGCCGAAGGCAGCCGCTTAACCAACTGAGCCACCCAGGTGTCCCTTGAATTAATATATTTTGAATAGTATAAAGTAAGTATCTGATTTAATTCTTTTGCATATGGACATCCAATTTTCCCAGCACTATTTGTTGAAAATACTGTTCTTTCCCCTTTGAGTGGTCTTGCACCCTTGTTGCAGATCATTTGACCATATACACAAAGATTTATTCCTAGGTTCTCTATCTTATTCCATTGGTTTATTTGTTTCTCTTTATGCCAATACCTCACAGCTTCGATTACTGTAGCTTTGCATTATATTTTGAAATCAGGAACTGTGAGTTTTCCAACTTTGTTCTTTCTCAAAATTGTTTTGGTAATTCAAGGTCCCTTGAGATGCCATTTTAATTTTAGGATGAATCTTGCAGCTTGCATCTTAACTTTTTAACTCAGCAATATTGCTTAATTTATCCATGTTAATACAAATACATCTACATTTACCTCATTCTTTTAAACAACCGTATAATGTGTATTAACAGTACTACAATTTCCTGTGACCTTTATCCAAAATGATTATCACTTACATTGTTCCCAATTTTCACTGATCTTGCCTAGGATTGCTTAAATGTTCCATTAACTTTAAGTCAAACTTTAAGTGATTAATAATGAAAGCAGCCTTTTTAACATTATTTTAGCTGACTATAAAAATCAATACATACGCACTATAAAAAAGTCAATGCAGAAAAATACAAGGACTAAATCTAAAACACTTATAATCCCACCAAAATGATAGGCAATGTATATGGATTCGGGGGATTTATAGTACAGAAATTAAATCCTAGATCCTCCACTAACTGTGTGACCCTAGGAAAGTGACTTAATTTCAATAACCCCAGTTTTCTCACATATAAAATGAAGACAATAATATCTACCTTTTAGAGGTTTTGTGAGAATTAAATGAAGTAATACTTAGGAAGATGTGGGGACATCCGGGTGGCTCAGTTGGTTAAGCCTCTGCCTTCAGCTTATGTAATGATTCCAGAGTTCTGGGATCAAGCCCCACATCAGACTCCTTGCTCAGTGGGGAGTCTGCCTCACTCTCTCCCTACCCCTGCCCTCGCTCATGTTCTCTCTCATTCTCTAATAAATAAAAGCTTTTAAAAAATAGGATCATGCATAGCACTATATTCTATACCTATGCTACAGATTCTATAGGGAAATGGGTAACTAAATTATAGTATAGCCAAATGATAAAAATTTATATAGCTATTAAAAATTATGAGGTAGATCTATATGTACTCACTTAGAAATATTTTTCAGATTTAAGTTAAAAAGTAATACAAGTAACTTCATATTTTAAAATGTGCATGTGCATCTGCCTATACATGTGCATAAAAATAACATGTATAGCATGACATACATATGAAACAAAGGTCTGAACAGTCACATACCAAAGTCTTAAAAGGAAGCAGGGCAGAAAAAGAAATGAAAAGGATTTCATTTGCTTTTTGCACATAATCATTGTGTGAGATCATTAAAATGAAATGCATTGTTTTGTAATTAAGATGCTAGCAAAGAATTTTTTTTTTAGTCTAAAGAGAAATTCTTTTTTTTTTTTTAAAAAGACAGACAGAGATCACAGGTAGGTAGAGAGGCAGGCGGGGCGGGGAAGCAGGCTCTCTGCTGAGCAGAGATCCCGATGCGGGGCTCAATCCCAGGACCCCAAGATTATGGCCCAAGCCGAAGGCAGAGGCTCAACTCGCTGAGCCACCCAAGCACCCCAGTCTAAAGAGAAATTCTATTTTTTAAAGGAAAAATAACTAAATTACAGAACTACATTACAGAACCATCCACCTGTTGTTGTTGTTGTTGTTTTTTCAAACTTAACACCTTATGAAGAACGATTTCTAATTAAAAATAGCAAAAGTGGGGCACCTGGGTGGCTCAGTCAGTTAAGCAGCTGCCTTTAGCACAGGTCATGATTCCAGGGTTCTGGGATCAAGCCCTGCATCGGGCTCCCTGCTCAGCGAGGAGCCTGCTTCTCTCTCTCGCCCCTACTCATGTTCTCTCTCATTATCTCTGTCTCTCTCAAATAAATAAATAAATAAAATCTTTAAAAATAAATAAAAATAAAAAAAGTAAATAGGTCACCTAAAACTTTCCATCTATGTTTCTCTTGAAATCATATCAGGAAAGGTTTCCATCAGTGCAGTTCTGCAGGAGGACTTGCGAGATCAATCTGAACCTTCAGGCCTCAAAGGATCATTCTGGGATAAAATAAACATCTTCTAGATCTCCCCTGGCTTTTATTAATCTAGGCCTCCTAGCTCAAATTTTCCACACCAGCTTTCTTTATACCGAACAGCAATCCATATAAATCTTGTAGCCTCAGCTACCCAGGGTCATACAACTAAACCATTATAACCATGGTCTTTTCTTAATTCCTAAAGGAAATCAACAGTGAGGGAAAAGGCTCTTTCCATAAACTGTGGGGGTTTCCGTTATATGCTTATGATGGTACCATAAATTAATCAAAATATAGATTTGCAATTTTCAGGATGTCCTTAATTATATTTGTAGATCAAGGAGAACTTTCTAAAAACATATTTACTATATTAATTTCTATAAACATATTTGGCAAGAGATGAGAACCAAGAGCAAAGGATGTAATCTTAAAATAGCTTCAGAAAGCTAGCATAATGTGATAGCCATTTACTTCATGCCTCCACAAGTGAAATTTATTCTTCCTGCACAATGTGGAAATCCTTAGGGACAATTCTCATAAAGCTCAGTTGAGGAATTCATTGAATAGGAAAACCAATTGTTTGAGGGGTGGGGGCAGGGAAAGAGATTGATGGGAGAAATACAAGATCATAAAAAAGCTCAGGCACAAGGAAGAGTCCAGCTCCATAAACTTTTTTTTCCTTAATACTAGGACATTATGGGATGAGTTGATACTAGGATGAACTAAGCCAGTTAGAATATTATAAAATACAGTGAAGAAATTCAATGTGCAATTATGCTGAAAAATCCTAAAATGACTCCAAGAGAAAGAATATAAATAACATCTAAGCAATAGTTTTACAAGTCATTAACTCTTTATGAACATGGAAAGATCAGTAATAAATAAAGTAAAAAAAAAGAGTTGTGTCTTATAATTTCATAAAATTGTCTCTTAAGTGGTGTTACTAATGGAAAGGTGCTATCTGGGTCACAGATACAGTGAAGATCCATTTTGGACCATTCAGACCAAGGCCAGATTAAAGGTTCCTGGGTCTTCAAGGTATCACATCAGTCCCAGATGAGAGAGAAGTAAGCCTCTACTTTATTTAATTCCCTGCTATATAGGATCTTTGTCCTGTGAGACAAATTTGTATAGACAAATATCGATGAAGTCTGATTGAAAAAAAAAAATTGAGGTTTTTGTTGGTTGGTTGGTTGGTTGGTTTGGTTTGGTTTATTTTGTGTTTTGTTTTGTTATCTACTAAATGAAAGATAATACCCCCAGAATATGGTGATCTCATCAAGACTTTACAATCCAGTCAGGTGGCCTTCTGCTTGGATGTTTCTCTCCAAAGTCTTCAACCCTGCAAGAAATGCTTGTAAGTGTGCTGTCAGATGAAATCAGGATAGATCCCAGCACTCAAAAATCATTATTTCCCCTGGTAAACGTCTTGAAAGCAGAATTTATATCTCATTTCTTGGGGCGCCTGGGTGGCTCAGTGGGTTAAAGCCTCTGCCTTCGGCTCAGGTCATGATCTCAGAGGCCTGGGATCGAGCCCCGCATCACGCTCTCTGCTTGGCAGGGAGCCTGCTTCCTCCTCTCTCTCTCTGCCTGCCTCTCTGCCTACTTGTGATCTCTGTCTGTCAAATAAATAAATAAAATCTTTAAAAAAAAATCTCATTTCTTACTCTGAAAAAAAATTTAAACTTAAATAGAGCTAATGAGAAATAGCTCATTTATATGCATATACATGATAATGTGCAATAGTACATTATATGTATAATATGTATACATATTACTTATATAGAGCCTGAAGCAAGGTAGAAGCACTAATGCTTTATTGAGTGCTATAATCCCAGGACATAGAACAGTAAACAAAGCAAAGCCCCTGCTCTCAGAGATTACATTTTAATGAGGGAATTAGAAAATAAACAAATATATATGTATATATATATATATATATATATATATATATATATATAAGAGAAAGTGACATAAAGTAATAATACTATTTTACATAGACTGTCAGGGAAGGACTTTCTGAAGAGGTTATATTTGAGCAGAAACTTTAATGAAAAAAGGAATAAATTATGTATATCTGGAAGATATACCTTCTATGCTCAAGGAAGGATGACTCAAGAATCTGAGATAAGAATGTATTAAACAGAGTAGCTCAGTGAGTTAAGCTTCTACCTTTTTTTTTTTAAGATTTTATTTATTTATTTGACTGACAGAGATTACAAGTAGGCAGAGAGGCAGGCAGAGAGAGAGGAGGAAGTAGGCTCCCTGCTGAGCAGAGAGCCCAATGTGGGGCTCAATCCCAGGACCCTGGGATCATGACCTGAGCCGAAAGCAGAGGCTTAACCCACTGAATCACCCAGGCACCCCTAAGCTTCTGCCTTTGGCTCAAGTCATGATCTCAGGCTCCTGGGATTGAGCCCTGTATCAGCGGGCAGTCTGCTTCTCCTCCTCCCTCTGCCTCTGCCCCCAATTCATGCTGACAAATAAATAAATAAAACCTTAAAAAAAAAAAGAATGTGTTAAACATACTGACGGAAGAGAAAGGAGGTCATGTGGTTGGAACCAAGTGAAAGATGCCAAGAGAAATAGCTCATGGAGTTGAAAGGTTCTTCTGGGACTAGATGGTCCAGATTGAGGGATTTCATTCTAAGGATGACTTCTCAGGCCAGTGGAGGGTTTGGGGAATGAGATGGAAAAGTAGAAGAGTAGACGTCAATTAGAGAGCAACTATGGTGGTCCGGGAAGAGAGGGTGCGTGGATGTGGTGAGATGAATGTGGAGGTCAAGAAGCAGGGCTCATACTCAAAAGCTGGATTTGAGGAGTAGGACTACCCAGCAATGCAGCGCTGTTCCCTGCCTCACCTCCAACAACTCTCTCACCTCTGCCTTCTGACTGTACCTGGAAAGAAGATGAGAAATCTAACCCTGGAGCCTGACTGTCAAGATCCAACTCTAGCTCTGCCACTTGCTGCACATATGAACTTGAATAAATTAGTTTAATTTTCTGTGTTTCATCTTCTCTATCTTCCTCATCTATATAATGGGAGTAATAATAGTATTTCTCAGATTCATTACATGCAAAGTTCCTAGAAAAGTGCCCACCACCTGACATGATAAGCATCAATAACTTATAACTAATCTTATCATTACTAGATGTTTTCAACATCTTAAATATGCTGTATCTCTCTCACCTCTAAATTTGGCACCTGCTCTCCCTTACACCTGGAATAGACTTTGTTTAATTAATTCCAGACTCACCCGCCAACTCCCAACCTTAATATCCCTGCTTCTAGGGGGCCTTTTCTGATCCTGTAGATGAGACTCAATTCTCTTTTTGTCTCTTGCCTCACCACTCCATACTTACCCTCCAATAGTTACCCCCATCATATTTTCCAATAACTACTTGTTTTGTTTTATTTTCCTACTAGATCAAAAATTCTGTGACGGAAAGAACTATTGTTGTTTGTTTTGTTCACCCCTGTATCCTCAAGGCCTAGCACAGTGCCTGGAAAGCAGTAGGCATTCAATAGATACTGAAGAAACCAATTCACGGGGCAAACTTACAATATTAACAAAATTCAGAGAATGTAGTAACCAAACACTCGGGACCACATTATGACTTTCATGGGCCCCATCTGCATTAAAAATAAATATTTATAAATATAAGCACTGTGCCTACTGTGCCTAATAGATAAGTTGGGCCCACAAGCATCAGCAGCAGAGGAGTTAAAAACAATGGAAAAAATCAGAGGGGAATAGAGGGAGGGCCAGAATCAGAAATTAGCCTGACTTCTGAGATGTGGTAGACAGTGTAACTGCGAATCAACTATAGTGCTTTTATCTGCAAGTAACAGAGTCCTGATTCCAATTCACTAAACCAATAACAGGAAAGCACTGATGTATGGCAAGGTCTGGGCTTAGTTGATTCAGTGACTCAATAGTGTCTGCAAAGTTTCAGGTCCTTTCTAATTCTGCATGGCATCAGATTCATCCCAAATCCAGTTCCCCTTATGGTCGTCAGAAGACTATCAGCAGAAATGGAGGCAACATTCGTCTTTGTTTACATCCAGTGAGACAGACAAGAAATTTCAGTCTTCACTGTAGTCTGATTAAGCCAACACTAGTCATGCATCCAGTCTGGACCAATAACAATGCCCTAGGGAATACCTCACACTGGCTAATAGAGCAAGTCAGGATCCTTTCCTAGAGCTAGGGATGTGGCATACACCAGAACAAAATCAGGAAGTAGGAAATAGGAAACCCCTCAAGATTTCAAGAGATATGGAATGGGTTATCAGATATCAAGTACATAAAAACCATTTACATTAGGCATATAAAGAGTTTACAACAAGTGGTTAAAAAGTATCTGCATCAAATAAATAAAAAGGTCAAGAGACCATTTAATCTAAGGGAAGATCTTAAAGGAGATTTGTGGGGCACCTAGGTGGCTCAGTTGGCTGGGCAGCTGCCTTCGGCTTGGGTCATGATCCCAGAGTCCCAGGATCAAGTCCCGCATCAGCCTCCCAGCTCCACGGGGAGTCTGCTTCTCCCTCTGACCCTCTCCCCCCTCATGCTTTCTCTCACTGTCTCTCTCTCAAATAATTTTTTTTTAAGAGATTTGTGGAGGATGCTTTTGGAGAGAGCTGTGCTGTGAGCTGCCTCCCCAAGCCCCTCTCCTTAAAGGGTGAAATGGAACTGCCCTCCTACTTCAAAGCTTAGTGAGGGGGCATTCCACAGGCCTAAAGGAGCTTAATATATCCCCTCTACATTTGGGTGGCCCACAGTTGGAAATGATGCTTACGAAATTTAGAAGGCTCTTTATTGGTAACAATATCAAATCACAAATGGCCTTCACTCATGAAACTTCAAGACTCAGTCTTCATCTTATTTAACATATCAGCAGAACAAACAGTTGAAACAGTTTCTTCGTCTGGCTTCTCATAGACCAACATTCCAGGTTTTCTGCCTACCTTCATGGTCACTCCTTTTTCCCTAGCTCTTCCTCACCCCCAACCACGCGCTGACAGAGAATTCCACGGCTCCGATCCTGAACCTCTCATTTTTTTCTGCCTACTTATTCTCCCTATATGTTAACAACTTCCAAATGTTCACCTCCAAACCAGAACTCCCTTCAGACTCCTATATCCACTGCCTTTTCAAAGCCTCCACTTGGATATTTAATAGATATCTCGACATATGCAAATACAAGTTCCTGATTTTTCCCTAAAAACCTACTCCTGCTTGACTTTCCCATCTTATGCAATGGCAACTCCACCCTTCCATGTGCTCAAGTGAAAAAGTTGGAATCACCCCAGACGCCTCTCTCCGTCTCATATTCTACATGCAACCTATCTGCAAAAGTATTTTTGCCATTGTCTCTGCTTTCAAAGTATATCCAGAATACATTACTTCTCACCATTTCATCCATCATCTTTTACCTGGATTACTTCAAATGCCTCCCAACTTTCTCCTTTCTTTTCTACTTTGATTACCACAAGATGACCCCTTGTTTTTTTCCCATGCATGAAGAGTTGGCTACCCAAAAATTTTTAAATGCGAGCCGGTGTCATTGTCCTACATAGAACTCTCCATCTCATTCAAAGCAAAAGCCAAAGTCCTAATAATGGCCTGTCATATTCTTCTGCATATGCCTACTTGACCCCCCAAGCAAACACATACCTCCATGACCACATCTCCCCTCACTTACTTCTCTTACTTCAACAGCAACATGTTCCTCAAATATACCAGACACACTCTGGCCCCGGGGCCTTGACAACAGCTCTTCTCTCAAACTCCAATCCTTTAATCCCAGCAAGCCACATGGCTTATTCTCTCAACCCTGTCAAACATCATCTTCTCAGTGAAGCTGTTCCTGATCACCTCATTTAAAACTGTAACCCTCACCACTGTGTTCTTCACAGTACACAGCCTGTTTGCTTCTATGGTACTCTATCATTTACTTATTTGTCAGTCTTATCCCATAAAAATATAAGCTCCATGAGGGCAGGGATTTTTTTTTTTATTCTTTATTTTTTTGGTCTGGGTGGTGAAATGCTGTATCCCCAGCATCTAGAACTGGGCCTGACATATGACAGGTGCTCAATAATTATTAGTCAAATGATTGTGTGAATATTTTGCTTGCTGTAGTTACGGATTATGAATATTTTACAAGAATAAAATATTCATTTATCCATTGGACACATATGGACTCAGAGCAAACCCAAACCAGGCACTATGCTAGGTGCTGAGTCAAGAGCGGTGAGCATAGGAGTGCCTGGGTGGCTCATGGGTTAAAGCTTCTGCCTTCGGCTCAGGTCATGATCTCAGGGTCCTGGGATCAATCCTGCATCGGGCTCTCTGCTCTGCAGGGAGCCTGCTTCCTCCTCTCTCTCTGCCTGCCTCTCTGCCTACCTGTCATCTCTGTCTGTCAAATAAATAAATAAAATCTTAAAAAAAAAAAAAAGAGTGGTGAGCATAACTGGGCTGACTACATTACCTGGGCTCATGGAGCTTAGTCTAGTGATAGACGATCGAAATAATGACAAAATGAGTGTTAAGTACTGGAAGAAGGGGACACAAGTCTACAAAAGCATATCCAAAAGAAAGCTAGCCCTGCCTAGACCAGATAAAGGGGGGTAGAGCAAAAAGGACCTGTAACTAAGCTCCACGTTCTATGAGTTCTCTAAAATTTTGCTCAGGACTACCTTTGTTGAACATCAGAATTGTTAAGAGTTGCACTCCATACTACCTACTGATGATTCCCTGAGGAAGTAGCCCGAGTCAAGAAAAATCCATACCTATTACAGAGGTGAAGGGGTTGGGCAGGGCAGAGTGGAGGAGTGGAATAGAGGCAGAGGAAACTATGGCAGAAGATTCTAGAGGGGAAGGACTTTAGCACATTCTGAAACACAGAAAGCAAGGGGAGGGTGATGAGAGAAGAGGTTGGAGAGGGAAAGCGTAGCCAAGGCCTGGCAGGCTCTCCAAAAACTTCTAACTTTATCCTAAAAGGAATCAGAAGGCACAGGAAGGACCTTGTTTGGTTTCACTTCATTTTGTTCCATTGGCGTTGTTGTGATATAACTGGACATGTATTTTGAAAGTATTTTGGGAACTGCCTTTGTGGGGAATACTTGACCAGAGGCAGCTGGCCAGGCACAGGAAGATCAGTCAGGAGGCAGCAGAGTAGTCCAGGAGAGCAATCCGGGTAACTTGCCCCAGAGTAGAAAAGCAGGAAATGGGAAGAAATCAACCAGTTCAAGAGATTTCACTGCCTGTTTTTTATGGGCTGAATCTTGTCCCTCCAAAACTCATATGCTTAAGCCCTCACCCCTAACCCCTCAGAAGATGGCTCGATTTGTAGGTAGTGCCTTTAAAGAGGTAGCTGGGTAAAATGAGGTCATTAGGGTGGGCTCTAAACCATTGTGACTGGTGTCCTTATAACAAGAGATTAGAACACACAGAGAGAGAGAGAGAGAGAGAAAACCATGTGAAGACACTGGGAGGGTGGCCATCTACAAGCCAAAGGGAGAGACCCTAGGAGGAACCAACGCTGTCCACACTTTTATCTCCCATTTCTATCCTCCAGAACTGTGAGAAAACAAATTTCTAATTATTTAGGCCACCCTAAATTTGTTATGGCAGACACTAATACACTATGAAAAAAAATTTAAGTGAAGACTAAGACCTCTGAAAAATAAAAATACATTTTATTTATTCTAATTGAAATCAGGGTGGTGTATGATGGTAAAATTCAAACAAAAGAGGACTTCTTCAGGATCTCCAGAGATGGCTTCTGCAACACATCTATATCGTCCCTAAAACGAGGAATAAGAAATACAAGCAAATAAAATGTTAGATGCTTCTATTTTGTAAGACTTTTATAAGAACTTTGTCTTAGTAGGAGGAAGCCATTTAAATGAAATTGGTTATCATTATCTTGGTTTTCTAATGAGATGAAATTTTGTATGCCTTTGAATTTGGCGAGCATAAACCTATTTATTTCCCAATTACAAGAGGATTTTTTAAATGATTTTTTGAAACTACCCTGTGAGATTTTCAAACATTCAATATCCTTTAGAACAAAATAGGAAAGTAATATGCACTCTTGAATTTTACTTTAAAATAGTCATCCAGCAGCACCTGGGTGGCTCAGTTGGTTAAGTGTCTGCCTTCGACTCAGGTCATGATCCCAGGGTCCTGGGATCAAGCCCTACATTGGGCTCTTTGCTCAGAGGGAAGTCAGCTTCTCCCTCTCCCTCTGCCCCTACTTGTGTTCTCTTTCTCTTTCTCTCTCAAATACATAAACAAAATATTTTTTAAAAATTTTTAATAAAATAAAAAAGTCACCCAAAATGAAACATGTACAAAATTTCACTGCCAGGTATCTAATACAAATATCTAAAATTACATTATTACTATTCATGGAGGCAGTTACTGAGTCAGACAAGGGGTCATTGCAGTCCTCTCACCCAAAGATCATTTGCCATATTAATAATGAGCATTCGTATTACTTTTAGCTATGTATGTTAGAGGAAAAACACGAAGTGAAAAAGAGCTTCCTTTTGTGTTACTTTTCCACATTTCCATATTCTACAGAAAGAAGAACCAGCAAAATACCCAAAACTAAAATGAAAAACACAGTCTTAAAACACTTAATGTTGAATAGCTATTTTTGAAGTTGTGAATGGCTTGTTTCAAATTTCTAACACATTTGTTACTGCAAAAGATTCTTAAGAAAGTACAAATGACTCTTGAACAAAAATACCTTAGAAAATCGTAGTCCCCTGAAGGAGAAGGATACTGCTGTATTCACAGTCTCTACAAACAAAACAAAATACAAAAAGTTATACTGGTCATCATTAGGTGATTTTTTTTTTAATGTAGTATGGAGTTTACCTTTTTACACTGCTGCTGGCAGAGGCAATCCCAAGCTAATTGTAGAAGTAATGAATTTTATATCCTGGGTGATTCTCTGATGGCTATGATCCTCTGACACTCCAAGCATCTTTCAGTATCAGCCCTTATTTCATCCCTCAGGGGATGCAAAATTTTTAGGCCTACTAGTCTCAATAGCGAATGAATGAACAAGCCAGTGTTCATAGGCTTCATTCCAAATTACATATGTGCATATTTAGTACTGTTGCTCCTTCAGCAGAGTATAATAGACCTTCCTAAAAGTGGAGGAGAGAGTTGGGAGGCAGCCAGGATACCAAATTTCCTTCCTTTTCTTTCCTTTCACTGAGGAGCCTAAGTAGTACTGTTGAAATGCATGGCCATGGGCCTGGGCCTACAAAAGCTGTGGAAGACAGTCAGAAGTGCAGGAAAAACCATCAACCTAATCAGATACACCAAAGGAATGAACTTGCGGGATAAGGATAGAAAAGTGGAAATGTTTTGAATCTCTAACAAAAGCAATAGTGGCCAAAAATCTCTTTTAAAATAATATGAATAGTCAAATGCAAACTATAATGGTTATTATTCTCCTAATTAGCTAAAGACAATCCTTGATAGCAAAGGAATTGGATTAAGTCTGCATATATATACTTCAAAAGCACCTATTCGTTTCTGGGTGTGTCCTTATTAGGTGTATTAATACACTGAGATCTTAGTTCTTGAGCTTAGTAAAGTCATCATGTCTTCATGATATTATGATTTTTCATTCAAGGCCAATCAAATGCAAATTTAATAGTTCAACAAGTATTTACTAAGAGCTATATTACCAGGGACTGAGGAGACATGGGCTAGAACACACTGTTCCTTCCTTCAAATAGTTAATGTCTATTGGGGATATAGGCATGCAAAGAAACCATTCCAAATACAATGCAATGGAAAGATGTAGCAAGGATAAAAGCAGTATATAGCATTTTTTGGTGAGAGTGATGGTTCTGAATCTGAATCTCAGTTCCTCTACTTACTTGGAGTGTGGCCTTGGGCAAGTCACTTAACTTCTCTTTGCTTTGGTAAAATGGCAATGGATAATAACACCTATCTCATAGGAGTAACATGAAGGCTATATGAGCAAAGACATGCATGTGCTCAGGATAATGCCTAGAACGTAGCTCTCATTAAATATAATTAATGTTCGGGCACCTGGCTGGCTCAGTTGGTTAGCCGGCTGCCTTCAGCTCAGGTCATGATCTCCGGGTTCTGCAATCAGTCCCTGACCAGTGGGGAGTCTGCTTCTCCCTCTGCCCCTCCCCCAGGCTTGTGTGCTCTCTCGCTCTCTCTCTCTCTCTCTCAATTGTAAATAAAACCTTTACATTAAAATGTTATTTATTAGAACATTAAATATTATTCCTTCTCCTTTCTAGACCTACTTCTCATGGCGTCTTATAAATAATAATGACGTCATTAATATCTCATCGATATTATAATTATTGTTATTCACAAGATGCCATGGGAAGGGAACCTAGAAAAGAGAGGGAAGTGAGTTGAGTTGTCATGAAAGATGGGAAGGAAGGAAAAGAAGGACATTCCAGGTGGCAGGAAAAAGAGAAGAAAAGGCAGGAAAGTGAAGATCAGTATGACTAATGCATACACCTGCTAGTGGGTCAGCGTCATTAATGCAAAGAAGTAGTAAACATAACATCCTCAGGTTCCACATTTGAGAGAATGAAGGCAATGAACGAACATCCGAGGGTGTGAAATGGTCAGATTATGTTTAGAAATGTGGATCTCATGGCCATATTACAGATGGATTTAAGGGGGCACTAAGAGTCGGGCAGACCAGTTAGAGGCCAGGAGTCCATGACAGCGGTGAGAAGAGAGGTAAGTGCCTTCCGTGCCCACCAACTTAGGTGCCCTCCTGCATAGATAGATCCGGTGCATCTCATTAGCCTGCTGCTTTCCTTAGGAGTACTTCTCATAAAGTGAATCTTGTTTCATTTTTATGTTATTTCAGGACTTAGCTATGACCTTGTTTACTAGTTTATAAGCTCCACAAGGACAGGATCTTTGCTTTGGTCACTTCTGAATCTCTGGCTTCTTTAGTCACTTCTGAATGCTTTGGTCACTTCTGAATCTCGTGGTCCCTGAGTCCCTGGCTCAGCTACATAATTTACAAAGCCCAGTGCAAAATGAAAATGGGGGCCCCTTGATCAAAAAGCAGAAGAGACATCTTATTAAAGGTAGGGAAATTAAAGCTTTTTCCTTTCTTCCACAGTCTCTCCCTAGACTTGCCATCATATTTTTTTTTAAATTTTATTTATTTATTCAACAGAGAGAGAGAGAGAGATCACAAGCAGGCAGAGAGGCAGGCAGAGGGGGAGGGGGAAGCAGGCTCCCCACTGAGCAGAGAGCCCAGTGCGGGGCTCAATCCCAGGACCCCGAGATCACAACCAGAGCCGAAGGCAGAGGCTCAACCCTCTGAGCCACCCAGGCGCCCCTGCCATCATATTTTTTATTTACTATTTAATATCATTTAAAGGCAAACAAAATTTTAAATTGCCATTCACCTTTACATTGTGCGACGACAGCTTTAAACACAAATATCAGAGCTTTTAACTCTGAGGCAGAACCACTGAAATAACACAATTTGTATTTGGTGGCTCACCCCCAGAATGTACCTCAAGCTGACCAGAGAAAACCAACACCAGCTTGGCTCAGGAAATTTGAAAGACGAGAAGGTACCCCCAGTCATGGAATGATCCAAGGGAATGTTCTCTTGGCACAGAGTGAAAGGTGCCATGGGGCTGCCCAAGTGGGCTGACCATGGCCACACCCCACTTCAAATACTGCAGGGCATCTGACCCTCCCTGCATCCAGACTCCCACCAGGTAGAAGGGGTCACTGGCTGTAACTGGGGAGCAGGGTACCAAGCAGAGTCCAGGGTACCAGCAGAGGATTGGGCAGCAGAAAGCCAAGAACCAATCTAGGGGAACTGCATGCATCCCCCAATGTCCCATCAGACTTCACTTACAGAATACATACTATACATACTCAAAGATAAAATTATTAAGAATCTCAAGACGGGGCACCTGGGTGGCTAAGTAAGTTAAAGCCTCTGCCTTTGGCTCAGGTCGTGATCCCAGGGTCCTGGGATCAAGCCCCGAATCAGGCTCTCTGCTCAGTGGAGAGCCTGCTTCCCCCCCCTCTCTCTCTGCCTGCCTCTCTGCCTACTTGTGAACTCTGTCTGTCAAATAAATGAATAAAATCTTTTAAAAAAAAAAAAAGGAATCTCAAGACTATGATCACAGAATATTAAACTCTAAATGTGAAGCCTTTTCTAAACACGAGGCCCTGGTTGTGAAGATAATCCTGAAAACTTTGTATGAGAGAGAAAAGAAAGGAGATGGATGAGACTTGAGGATTTGAGAAAGAAATCAAGAGTAACTCCAAGATTTCTATCTGGGGAGACTGCCCAAATGTTTACCAGGTCAAGTGGGAAGAATGGGTACTACTAGCCTCTTCTGTAGAGTAATCTTCTTTTTCCATTGTTTTGTCTCTCTAAGAAAGCTCGTATGTTGCTCACATATCCCATTCTATTCTATGGGAAGTTAGCTCGACGCTTTTGCCCACATTCAAGAAGCCAGGATAGAACCAAGGCTGAGCCAGAGGAAAAGAAGATAGAGCCCCTCCCTCCTTAGGCGCCTCTCTACTTCCCATGCAGCTCACCTATGGTCCAGCACAATTTTCCTAGCAACCATGAAGAATGGGAGGACCCAAGTCTCAGATGGTGTTATGGGTTGAATTGTGTCTTTCAGAAAGATGTTGAAGTCCTAACCACCAGCGCCTGTGAACATGGCCTTATTTGGAAATAGCACCTTTGCAAGATGGTCAAGATGAGGTCATTAAGGTGGGCCCTAATCACATATGACTGTGTCCTTATAAAAAGGGGAAATTTAGACACACAGACAGACATGCATAGAGAGAAGACTGTGAAGAGACACAGGAAGAAGATGGCCATCTACAAGGCAAGAATCACCTGGGATCTTTAGAAGCTAGGAGAGAGGCCTAGAATAGATCCTTCCCTCACCCCATCAGAGGGAGCACAGCCTTGTCAATACTTGGATGTTGGACTTCTAGCTTCCAGACTGTCAGATAATAAATATCTGCTGTTCTAAGCCAGCCAGTTTGTGGTACTTTGTTACAGAAATGTTACCAAGATTCTGGAAACAGGGCTAACAGATAAATTAAGTTTAAAATGCCTTTATGGGATATGTGGGTGGCTCAGTAGGTTAAGCGTCCATCTTCAGCTCAGGTCATGATCTCAGGGTCCTGGGATCAAGTCCCATATCAGGCTCCTAGCTCAGTGGGGAGCCTGCTTCTCCTCTGCCTGCTTGCTCCCCCAGCTTGTGCTCTCTCTCGCTCGCTCACTCTGACAAATAAATAAAATCTTTTTTTTAAAAAGCTGCCTTTGGAATATCCATTTATTTATTTTCAAATGTGGTTTTTTAAAAAGATATTTATTTATTTACTTACTTATAAAAGAGAAAGAGATTACGAGCTGGGGTTAGAGGCAGAGGAGAGGGACAAGGAGATTCCCTGCTGAGCAAGGAGCCTGACATGGGGCTGGATCCCAAGACCCTGAGATCATGACCTGAGCCGAAGGCAGACACTTTACCCACTGAGGCACCCAGGTGTCCTTCAAATGTGTTTTTAAAAGAAACAAAGATGTGTGTGTTTATGTATGTGTGTGTAAGAAGTGGTAATATTATGGGTAATTTTTATTTTTGCTTGCCTGTATTTTCTAAATATCATACCCTAAAAATATATGACTTTTATAACAAATACAAAAAAGAAAATTATTTTAAAAATAGATATGTATGGTACTTACTAATTTGATTCCTAAATTTTCAAGGGTCTCTTGATGGCATCAGTGCTTCTTAAATCAGAATTCCCTGAGCTCTGAGCCCATATACTCAGCTACCAGATGGACATGTTTATTTGAATGTTCCAAAATTACCTTGAGCTCAATATGCCCAAACCAGAACCCATTGCTTTCTCTTTAAAAATCTGCCCCTTCTTCTGCACCTATCATTTCAGATAATGGTACTTCTGCTAATCCCAGTCACTTGTCCTCTACCAGCCCTTGATTTTACCTAATTTTTGCCTACCACATCAAATCAATCAGCATATCCTGCCAATTCTGTCTCCAAATATGCCCTCTCTCATCTCCTCCCCTCTGCTCTCAGGCTGCCATCTTTGTTCATCCCTCATGGTTTCTTACACAGCCTCCTGGCTGCTCTTCCTTCAATCCTAGTTTCCTGCCTCAGCCAACCCCCGCCTCCTTCCATATGGACACCAGTTATCTGGAAAACTGATAATCTCAGTGGGTCATTGGTACCCAGTGATGACAAGATGCAGGCCAATATTTTGTGCATGACTTACATGCTTGCTCCTGCCCCCTTTCCTAGGCTCTTCTCCAGCAAATTCTGCTCTAGCTACAAAAAAAAAAAACAAAAATAAAACAAAAAACAAAAAAAAAAAACTACTCTCCAAATAAACCATATTCTTTCATGACTAGATGCATTTGCATATGCTTTTTCCTCTCCAAGGAATGTCCTTCCTCCTCTTCTCTGATGTTCCCAGATTCAAGACTTTAATAACAGTCTCTGAAAACTTATCTAATTTCTGTCACAGCAAATTGATAACTATAAAGTTAAAACTAGGAGCATATAATTCTATTGGCATTTATGATATTTCATTATAATTTTTGTTCCCATGACTATCTTTCCCAGAACAGAGGGACCCTCTGATGAGGAAGACCCTATCATTGAACTTTGGATCACCAGAGCCTAAATCATGACTTGCTCAAATTAGGTTCAACAGATGTTTGTGGAAGGAATTGAGGGAAGGAAGGAAAAGCCAGCAGACTGGGTTTAGTCTGACATATTTTAGATATCAAGAAAGTGAAACTTTAAAAATTCAGATAAAATGTCAACATAATCTCACAGAGATTAGGTGGGATTGTGGAAGTTTAAAAAAAAAACCAAACAGTGATCTTCCAAGAGGGTTTTGTTTTGTTTTGTTTTTGTTTTTGTTTTGTTTTTTTCAAAGAGAAAGCATGGTATAGTGGAAGAGTGGGCTTTAGGAGTCATGATGCTACTCTGTCACTAGCTCTCTAAATGGCCAAAGACACATTATTGAGTTACCCCAGGAATCAGTCTCCCCACTTGTAAAAATGACAGGACTGTAAAACCAGGAACAAAAGGACTCCCATTACCCACATGAGTATTATTCGAGAACCATACTTCTTGAATTCTTATTCTGAGCACTGTACTAATCTTTTTTATACGTATTTTCTAATTATATCCTTAAAATCCCATACAATAGATTTCATTGTCCCCATTTTACAGATGAGGAAAATGAGGCGGATAGAGGTTAAATAACATACCCAAGGCCACATTGTTGGTAGGAGGAAAAGCTGGGATAGATTCAGGTCTTTCCAACTCTGATCCCAGACTTAGAAGCAATGCCAGTTCCATTATTTGCATATGGTTTGGGGGTGGCAGGCAAGTCAGTGCTGGGGAGAGATGGTTGGCTAGGAGACAAATCTCAAAGTTTCACTTGCATAGCAAAAAACTGATGTACTTAGAAACAATTTGCTTAATGACTGCTAGAAAATGTATAATCAAATTGATATAAATGTCAAAGCCAGTATAAGCCTGATATGAATTTTTATACATTTTTATACTACTCTCCTTCCATTAATTCTCAGACCTTATTTTCCATTTTTTGTCCCATCTATATCTAATTTATGCTATGTTGCTATATTTAATGTATACATGTTAACTACCTAAAATCTTTTTTTTTTTTAAGAGAGAGAGAACTGGGCAGGGGGATTTAGAAGGGGGGAGAGAGAGAGAGAGAATCCCAAGCAGACTCCCCACTGAGCAGGGAGCCTAATGCAGGACCCAATCTCACAACCCTGAGATCATGACTTGAGCCAAAATCAAGAGTCAGACACTTAACCAACTGAGCCAGCCAGACGCCCCTACCTAAAACCTTTTTTAAAAAAAAAGAGGGCACAGGTTAATGGTAACAATTGTATAGGAAAATATTTGACTACAATAGTAATTTTTTTTTAATTTATTTATTTGTCAGAGAGAGAAGGAGAGAGAGCGAGTGAGCACAGGCAGGCAGAGTGGCAGGCATAGGCAGAGGGAGAAGCAGGCTCCCTGCTGAGCAAGGAGCCCAATGTGGGACTCGATCCCACGACACTGGGATCATGACCTGAGCCGAAGGCAGCCGCTTAACCAACTGAGCCACCCAGGCGTCCCTACAATAGTAATTTTTAAATGTTAATAAAACAATTGTTTTTTTTAACCTAATAGTTTTTTTAAAACTTCTTTTTTTTTAAGACGATAATGTCCACTGTTAATAAAACAGAGATTAAACTACTGTACTTACACATTGGTGATGATATAATGTATAAATTGATACATTCCTTTAGAAAAGCAATTTGGCCTATGTAAACAAAACACAAACATAGTCAACCCAATTAAGCTCAAATATTTCCCTAGGAGTTATATGTAACTCCTTCCAAATATATTCAAATATGAAATATGAGAAAAAATTATGTAGAGAAATATATTTATTACAGTATTATTTATAATAGTAAAACTATCATAAGAAAAGTGATGTCCAACAGGAGAATGGTTAAATAAACCAGAGCATACCCACTAAGGAAATGTTTCATTATGTAATGTTTATATCTTGGTTTTTGAACCACATGGATCATCTAGTCAAAAAATTTAATATAATAATTTTTAACAGAAAGTTATTGGGACATCTGGCTGCCTTAGTTGGTAGAGCATGTGACTCTTGATCTTGGGGTTTTAAGTTCAAGCCCCATGTTAGGTGTAGAGATTACTTAAAAATAAAATCTTAAAAAAAAAAAAAAGAAAAATCTATTATAGTGTAGTATATTTTTAAGTATATAAGCAATGCAATGCACAAAATTGAGAAATCGGAAGGAAATACTCCAAAATGGTTTTAGAAATGTGATTCTGTGATATTTTTATTGTTTATACTTTGCAATTTTTCATAATGTGATGGTATAATATTTATAAACATTTAAACTACTTAAAATAATAGTTTAAAATTATTAAGGAAAAATTCATGAATTTGCAATAAGTAGCCGTTAAGGTCCTAAGCTCTGAAATTTTGTGTATCTGTGAATAACATCAGGGTGGAAAAAATTGGGGGAAGACATTGGAGAAAACAAAGAAAAATCTAATAAGGCGGGGTTTTTTTCTTTTTTTTTTTAAGATTTTATTTATTCATTTGACAGACAGAGATCACAAGAAGGCAGAGAGGCAGGCAGAGAGAGGGAAGCAGGTTCCCCTTAGAGCAGAGAGCTCGATGAGGGGCTCGATCCCAGGGCCCTGGGATCATGACCCAAGCTGAAGGCAGAGACTTTAACCTACTGAGCCACCCAGGTGCCCCTGAGGTGTTCTTTTTTAATAAATTTTTTAAATTCCTTTTTTTTTCTTTCCCCTCTGATTCCATCAATCCTGTTCCCTTGGCTGTGGTTCAGTGACTTTCTGTAAAAAATAATAACTGTAATGTTTAGAAAAAGGGATCCATAACCAATGGTAAATGTACAATATTAATCTGAACAAGGTAAAAATTTTAATATACCTTCAAACACTTTAAATAAGTACCATCTTCATAATAATTCAATAACATAATTGTTAAATGTTGTTTAAGCTGCTAAAAGTAAAAACTTTGGATGAAAAAATTATTAGAAAAGGAATTGCACATTTTCAGTACATTTAATATTCAGAACATTCTCTTAAACTATTCTGTTCTATTCTGAAAATAACATGAATTCAATGCTTACCTCCCTTCAGAGCTCTGCAGAAAGAGTAAAGATCATCAGATCCTCGGCAAATAACTTCTTTGCGCATTGGAAAATCCATGGAGTTGAAAGATAAATAGATATTGAAATATAATTTTTTAATATCTCTTCCTTAAAAAGAAAAAAAATCCCATTAGTCTTCCAAATAATAGATTCTTTCATAAATAATAATTAACATGTACTGTATACTTAAAACATACCCAGCACTTTTCCTATATTATTTCATTTAATCATCACAACAACTTATCATGTGGGCATTGCTATCCCTGTGTAACAGATGAGAAAACTGAAGTTCTAAGAGGATAATTAGTAGAAGGTAACCAAACAGGATATTCCACAGTAAGAATTATGTATGCCTGAAAAGAGAGAAGCCTATGTTTTTGAGAAAACTATCAAACAGAAATGTAAAATTGCCAGTTCTAATTACAGTTCTGTTAGGAAGTTCAAGAAAAGAGAAATGGAAAGGAAAGGAAATGAGGATAATCAACTCATGCCCACTTTCTTAGAAGTTTTGATGAAAGAGTTCTTGGAGAATAGAACAACCTCTTGATTAAAAATTACATGAGTTATCTTACTATTTCCTCATGGTCTCCCTAGTACCATTTAACAAGGAAAATTCCAGTAAACATTGCATTTTGCTTAACTCTTCTAATTTATTCAGTTGACCCAACTGGAAAATATGTGCAACCTTTTTTTATATTAAAAACAATTATTGTGGGGCTCATGGTTGTCTCAGTGGGTAGAGCATGTAACTCTTCAAGGCAGGCAGCATCATGAGTTCAAGCCCCATATTGGGTGTAGATTACTTTGAAAATTACTGTAACCACAACCTCACTGAAAATATAATAAAGTTATCATGACTCATTATAGCCATAATCAAAAGAAAAATTTTCTATCTTTAACTTGAAATTGGTATGCTTAATAGAAATGCCAGCTCCTTTCTTAAAACTCCTTCTTTTGGCATTAGTGCTCCCATTCTCTTCTGGTTGTCCTCCAGTCTTTCTGACTCCTTCTCTTCATTGGCTTCTCTTTCTTAGGATCGTATCCTCAGTTCTCATTTTTCACTTTGCTCATACTCCCTAGCTTTAAGTACCACATAGGGTGATAATTCCCAAATCATCATCTTTAGTCTCAACCTTTCTCCTAAGCACCTGTCCCACATATGCATTCAATATCTCTACTCAGATGTTGCTCATTATCTCACCCAATTGATCCAAAATTGACTTCTCATCTTCATCACCATATAGGCATTAGAATTCACAATCCCAGTAAATCTTACTAGCCTCCTTTTCATCTCCATCACCTCTCTCTTAATGCAGGCCCTCATTAATGAGCCTAAAATACCACCAAACTTCTTAATTTGTCTCTTTTCTCCTTTCAAGGTAAAGTAGAAAAGAACATCAGAGGGTCCATTTCAAACAGTGATTCACTCCATGGTTCACTCCATGAACTTCAGCCTGCACCATTCCCAAAGTAGGGAAATGTATGGAAGTTGAAGAACTGTTTTCACAGGGAATTCCTTGAGACATGGACATATGCAGTACTGCTGTGGTACCAGTGATGATTCAAGACAATGAAACTTCTTTTATTTCTGCATGGAACACAGCACAGTTCTAGTCTTCAATGACTCTAAGAAAGGAAGTGTTGCTTTGACATCTCAACAGTTTACACTGTGAGAAGCTTCTTGCCATTGGACACCACTGTGGTCATTTTAGGCACATGAACAATGGGCAAAGTAAGATACCACTTGAATGGCTGAGTAGACCAGAGATACCAATGTGGGTATCAGAGTGGGAGGCAGGCAATATGGTAACTTCATGCAGTAACAAAGAAGAATTTTTGAGCTCAGCTAAGACAACTCCAAGAACATTCGGATAGAACTTTGAAGGAGGCTTAAAGTCCAACTTCATTTATTTTATGATTAATCAGTTAATAGTATACAGATAATTTACTAGCAAAGCTATAAAGTCTCAAAATAAATAATTTCCACCCCAAATCTATTTTTGGTTCAACCTCTTAGAGCTCTTATTGAATTTAAGTAGCTACAGGCCCATAAAAATCAGGTTGATTTCCAGGAATATGGCCCCACACTTGTACAGACATTCCAATACATTCTAGGGAAACTTGAGTCATAACTATAAAGCATTACAAAAATATGACTAAATAATCAATGAAACCAGGAGCTGAATCTTTGAAAAGTTAAACAAGATTGAAAAACCCTTAGTCAGACTCATCAATAAATAAATAAATAAAGAGAGAGAGAGAGATTGAGAGAGAGAGGGAGAGAAGGGACTCAAATAAATAAAGTCAGAAATGAAAGAGGAGAAATAACAACCAAGACCACAGAAATACAAATGATTATAAGAGAACATTATAAAAAATTATATGTCAACAAATTGAACAACCTAGAGGGATGGATAAATTCCAGAAACACATGATCTTCCAAAGCCGAATCAGAGAGAAACAGAATATTTGAACAGACCAATGAAAATGAATCAATCAAAAAACTCCCAACAAACAAAAGTCCAGGGACAGATGGTTTCACAGGTGAATACTAGCAAACATTTTTTAAAAAGTTATTACTTATTCTTGGGACGCCTGGGTGGCTCAGTTGGTTAAGCAGCTGCCTTCGGCTCAGGTCATGATCCCAGCGTCCTGGGATTGAGTCCCACATTGGGCTCCTTGCTTGGCAGGGAGCCTGCTTCTCTCTCTCTCTCTGCCTGCCTCTCTGTCTGCATGTGGTTGCTCGCTCTCTCTCCCTCTCTCTGACAAATAAATAAATAAAATCTTTTAAAAAAAGTTATTACTTATTCTTCTCAAACAATTCCAAAAAATAGCAGCCATCAAAAAAAAAAAAAAAAAAGAAAGAAAGAAAGAAAAATAAAAAAATCTTGCCATTTGCAACA
>PISX010027056.1:0-23243 GCA_004024625.1 Mellivora capensis | reverse complement strand
TGAAGAAAAAATAATGTCTTTGAAGCTAAAAACAACAACAACAAAAACAAGCAAAGAGGTCTCTAACCTAAAAAAATTTTTTCAAATTTATTTCAAAATTTAACAGGTCTAAAAATTAACAGAGTTCCTAAAGCAAATGAAATCTCTCTAGAAAAAAAAGTATTCGATCAAAATTCTGATTAAAACCATCCATAAGCCAATGAAACAATATAACAGCAAATTTTGACATAATCAAGGAATGAAAGCACTGCATGGGAAACAAAAATGGCATCTGTGAAAACACCTTGTGATTGTTATGTTTCAAAAATGCCACACATATATACACATACATTTCTACTTTTAGAAATCACAAATATATTTAAAAACTGCAATTAGGACTTATTTCCCTTAGCTAAACTTTCCAGTTCTCAATCATGTTTATATGATAGGAATTACTAACTTGTTTGCATTTTATTAGTTTTTCAAAGCCACCTTTCCAAGTGTGGCATCCCAGAAACAGACACAATACTGCAGATGTATTGTGATCAACTCAGGGATCAGTAGGCTCACTGCCGATATGAACTTGAATTTTATTAGTGCAGCTTATAACTAGTACTAAGCACTTAAAGCTCTTTTTATTTACTTTCTCATACTGACATTCAGTTCAAGGAAAAAAATTATTGAGTGCTTATAATGCGTTAGACACTGTTCATCCTCTGTAATATGAAAATAAAAATGAAAAGATTTGCCTCCTCAAGAAAGTAAAGGATATACTCAAGTAATTACAATACAAAGGGTTATGTGTTATAAGAAAAATTGGTAACAAGAAAGGAAAGATTAATCCTGCTGGACCCAGGTCACAGAAGAGGTGACGCACAGGGTTCCAGAATGGCTAACTGGATGTGGGAAGGAAGGAAAGAACATTTCAGCAGAAAGAGAAAGAAAGGAAAACAAGAAGATACAAAGCCATGAAACAGAATGTAAGGGAAACCATTCATCCACTCACATACTGACTGCCTACCATATATGCCAGCAAGCGGTTCCAGACATTTGTGACAGATCAGTGAACAAAAGACACAAAGAGCATCGTCAGGGTAGATCTCACCAAAAGGTGACACCTGAGCAAAGATGTGGAGGAAGTGGGAAAGTTATTCATGTGGATCTCTGGGGAGAGCACTGCAGAAGAGCGAGCCAGTGCGCAGGTCCTAAGAGAGCAGCCTACCCAGTACTCGGAAGAACAGGAAGGCGGCCAGGGTAGTCGAAGGGGAGTGTGCAAGAGGTAGAATGGAGTGGATCAGAGAGATAACTCTAAGAAGTTACCGGAATTGAGAATGAATGCGTGTGCACTGGAATGGGGGAAGGAGCAGAAGGAAGGTTAAGAGTTTGGGTAAATTTATTTCCAATTTATAAAAAGTTCTCTAGTGTGAAACCACCGACTCTATCATGTTCACGAACCCATAATCATATAGTTTCCTCCTCAGGAAAAAAAAAAAACCCACATCATTTCATCGTATTTCCTCTTTAGACTGCAGAATGACACTTGTTTTCTGCTTTCCTATAACCTCGTCTCTATTCTCCTAGCATCACCTTTCATTACCGTCATGAATTCTTTCTGAATTTCCCATCATTCCCACACTCCAACTGATTCTTCCTTAGCAGTTCTATTTAATGATTCCCCCATCTTGTGGGTGATGAGACCACAAACCAGGTGAGCAAAACTGATATGTTCATCTCTCCACATCTCTTATGGCTGAAATGTCTTATGACAAATGGATCCCAAATCTTTTCTAGTTTTGTTATCTTTATTTAGCAAGAACATTCTGTTGGGCTAGTTGTGTATTTCTACAACTACATCACTACTAAAAACCTGTATCCTCATCCAATTGTTTTCTCCTATGCTTCCTTCAAGGTTACTGATTTCTAAATAGGCATACCAGTATTTCAAACAATGGTAATCACCCTCCTCTTCTATTGGATCTGTTCCTCTTATAGAACACAAACACTTTTATCAGTTTAGTTAGTAGTAGATGTCAACTTGGGAACACAACCCCTCTACCATTTCATTAGCCAAATTAAGATTTTTTTTTTAAAGATTTATTTATTTGACAGACAGAGATCACAAGTAGGCAGAGAGGCAGACAGAGAGAGAGAGGAGGAAGCAGGCTCCCTGCCGAGCAGAGAGCCTGATTCGGGGCTCGATTCTAGGGCCCTGGGATCATGACCCAAGCCGAAGGCAGAGGCTTTAACCCACTGAGCCACCCAGGCGCCCCCCAAATTAAGATTTCAAGTAGCAATAATGATAATGATGATGATGATGATGTTATAGTAACAATAAAAATAATAATCTCCAACATTTTACAACTACTTACTATGTGATAGACACTATTATCCCCTTTACACACATTATTAATTCTTATCACATCTATGAGATGGGCACCTTTTTTGGGGGGGGGGGGACTCATTTTATAGGTAAGGAAAAATAACTTGTCCAAGGTCACAGAGTTAATCAGTGGCAGGGCTAAGAGTTAAATACCAATATATTTGACACCTGATGTCCAAGTTCTTAAGTTACGAAAATTCCCATACTCTATATACTGATATACAACGTTAGGACATACGTATGATCTCTGAACCATCTCCCACTTCTGATGTTTTCCTTAAGAATTTTTGAGAATTTCCTTGATTAAGTCTTTTGAGAATTAATGGGTACCTCCTACCCTACGGTTTGTCTTTCTCTGTATTACAACACTGTCCTCTGTACTCTAATACAATAACCAGATTGGTGGTTCACCTGTGAAATATATTCTTCTAAGATACACCCTGCTACATTTCTTGTCAGAAGTTCAGTTTCAACCATTCCATACCATAGTCCAAGAAAAAGAAATCACATCTAATATCGTCTACCTTGTACAGTTTGCTGTCCATGTCTTTCTTTTTCTGAAAAGCAGCATAAAGGGCAGAATACGCTCAGCGGAATGGCACCACGAGCTGCTCAGTCAGGCGTCTGCAGCAGTTACCACGGAGTCACCAGCTACCCAGAAAGTGTCTCCTCCTGGAGATAAGATTCTTCCTACCCATATGTTTTCCTTAACTTTCTTTATATCTGACTTAACATTCCTGAGGTAAAGCCTATGCTCTTGGAATTTTTTTCATTCCCTTCTTTCAGAGACTCCCCCACCTCCGTTATATGGCTGTTTCTAATTCTGCTCTACCTTTGCTTGCTTAGATGAGTTAATTTATCTCACTTAGCTTTAACATGGATTAAAAGCATAAAAAATCCAACTGAAACCACAGCACCAGAACTATGGCCAGTATTTCTGAGCATATAAAACCCAAATACTGCCTCATATTCGTGTCCATCTAGCCCCATGTCAAGAGTTAAGATATAGCCCTTTTGTATGTTTTGATCTCAAACGGTAAGGTGTCCCACTTTTCTTAAGCATTCCAGCGGGAACAGTTTAGCTTCACAAAGCTAATAAGCCCACCTTCTCTAGCCTTTCTGGAGATAGTGAGATATACCTAATATACCAGTGATATTCCCTTTGAAGAAATACCTTCTAATCTTTAAAGAAAAAAAAAAATGGAGAAAGTGTCATGTGACTATTACTGATGTTTGGGGATTAACTATTCTAAAAAATCCAAAATTGCATTAATCTATTTCTGAAATTGATCACTGCTGGATACCTGGATAAATGCTTCTTTTAAAAATGAAACACATCAGGCACCTGGGTGGCTCAGTGTGTTAAAGCCTCTGCCTTCTGCTCAGGTCATGATCCCAGGGTCTCGGGATGGAGTCCCGAATGGGGCTTTCTGCTCAGCAGGGAGCCTGCTTCCCTTCCTCTCTCTCTGCCTGCCTCTCTGCCTACTTGTGATCTCTGTCAAATAAATAAAATCTTTAAAAAAAAAAAAAAGAAGCACACCAAAAAAATAATAGAAAAAAAATGAAACACACCCACAACAAATACAAAATCAGTATAAAAACTTCCATACAGGGCGCCTGGGTGGTTCAGTGGGTTAAGCCTCTACCTTCGGCTCAGGTCATAATCTCAAGGTCCTGGGATTGAGCGCAGGGAGCCTACTTCCCCCTCTCTCTCTGCCTGCCTCTCTACCTACTTGTGATCTCTCTCTCTCTGTCAAATAAATAAATAAATAATCTAAAAAAAAATTCCATACAGAAATTCAGTATTTCTCTTTTCCTAGAAATATTTTAAAAATGCAATCATAAGAAAGAAATGATTAAAACACCCTTTATTTCCTATTATTGCCAGAAAAAGAAATGGGCTTGGGAAAAGAGAAAATAAAGGTGAACACTAAATAGCCATTAAGGTACTGAGACCAGCAGAGCAGGTAAAAGCTGCCAAGATTTGTGACGGGTCCCTGACTTGTTCATTTGCATGGTAAATACTTAACCAAATTGCTAAGTGTCAAGTTTTAGAGTTATCTCTTACACACACACACACACACCCTTCAAAATCTTTGCCAACTCAAATAATTTATACCAAATCAAAGAGCATAATGAAAAGTGAAACACACTACTAATACATAAGCCCAGAAAGTCTTCTCCTGTAAATCAGGTAGTCAGTTATCAATGCAAAGAGCCTTTCTACACAATGGATAAGTCATCCTTACTGAAAATTAAACCAGTGAGTTCTCTGAGAATACTAGGATATTAGCTAGGAAACATAGCTTTTAGAAAAAAACAAAATTACTGAAGTTTTCCCAGAGTTAAAAAGAAAAATATTCACAAGATAGGAACTTACCACAATAGACAATAGTAAAAGTAGGGAGTAGGGTCAGCAACCAGGGGCAAGAGAGAAGAGAAAACAGAAAGCATTTTAATTAGGGAAATTTCAAAACAAATAAGCAGCAAATGGTGGCAAACACATTTTTAAAATGCAAGCATCCATTTAAGTTTTACAAGGGAAAAGCAAAAAACAAACGTGCAACAATTTTAGAAGCTACAAAGCTAAAAGTCCAGTGAAAGGCAGTGACAAGAATATAAACAGAAAAATAAAGTCTGTGCGACTTTTACCATGCAATAAACATGATGACAGAATGATATTAATGTCATAACCAGTGAAAATTGTACCTTTCAGGGGTCGATTTAGCATCAAGCCAACTAGAAATAAACTGCTCAGAGGTTTCAATATATCTTCTTTCATGCCTACTTTTCAGCTAATTTCATTTCACGTGAGGAAATCCATAAGGAACATTACCACTCCTAGATTAACCATGGCAAGTCTCTTTCTAGATCTCTTAACTGAGCCACAGAAATGAGGAATTATATATTAGATATTAATAAGGCCATATACATTGAATCTGGAGAATTAAGGTAGATGTACAAGTACTGGCTTCCTCTGAAGAAAACCAGAGGAAGGGACAAATTCAGAGATGGAAGAAACACAGTAGTAACATTTATTTCTATGGGTTTCTATTTGGGTCCCCAAATAAGGACCTCTGCAAAACCAGAGAAAGTGTAAGGTGCTGAGCCAACATAAATGTGACCTCAGAGTGAAAGGCAAAGCAGACACCTTTACAAATAAACATTGCATAAAATAAACCTCATTTATTAATACCTTGGCTTTACCGCATCAAAATAGATTAGGGCACATCTTCCAGAACTCTTTTCTTTACAGAAAGTTCTAAAATAATAGCAATCAAATCTTTCTGGCTTTTTTCAGGTAAAATTTGACTCATGCATTACTTTTCACAAGCCTACCTCCTACATAAAAGGAAGTCTATATGTAGTCTTCAACACAAACTTTCAAACTGTCAGTATAGGAGGTCAAAGTAAATTTCATGTTCTGCCAGTCTTTCTATCCCTCCCACCCAACAAAATTTAAATGACAAAGTGAACTTCTTCCCTCAGGAGTGCTCATACTCAAGGTGAAGTGACTCAAGATCAAATCAACACATTATTTCATCAATTCTGAGACGCACATTTTTTTGGACCACATTTTAATATCCCTGTAGTTGGCATTCATCTTTCAACTAATAGGATGTTGTGATTCAATAGGTTTCCTTTTCTTTCCTAAAGCCATATAAAATAATGGTAGGTTTTATAATTAATGGCGTCTTTGATATCAGATGAAATATGGTATTTTCTATTTACACCTCTGAGCAATAACACATAAATCGACCTCTGTAAAATGAGGTGAAACAATATGGTTAAAAAAAGAAATCCGTGTGTAAATGTTGATGAAAGAAAATGCTTCAAAGGATAAAAACATACTAAAGTGATGACAAAGTGGCTCATTTACCAAAGAATCTCATTAGTGTAACATGAATTTCCATGCACTGCCTACAACCTCTTAATAATAAATTGTTTAAAATAACTTAAAGTATTTTAACAAAATTTCTTTGGTTAATGAATTCAGTTGATAGCAGACAGCAACAGAATGCCCACAGCTAGCACATGTGGGCAAAGCATTGGCATAAGAAATCTGGTCAAATCAATCTATTAGTGTCTTTAACTAACTAAAACATTACCTACCTCCCAGCCAGTACTCTGTATAATAAAAAGTAAAAAAGGGCAAGTCATAAAAAAAAAAAAAAAACTGTTTTAAAAGAACAAAAAAAGGCCAAAGGAACTTGAGCACTGTAAGGCACCATAAACCATAAATTCTCCTCCTCGAATAGAAGATAGCAGGATATTTTAAACACCATATTCTTTCACTTAAGATTTGTAGTAATTTCCTCAATTACTTATTCAAAACCCAAGTAGTTAAAAATTCACTTTTAAAAACTTTAGTAAGGGAAACTAAATTTTGGTGAAAAAGAGGCAGCTACATATTCCATCAATGTGTCTGAATTAGACCTCTAACTAACGGGAGCTGTGCCTCGCTGAACTACTCAGGGTAAACTGGAACAGAAATCGCAATTTTGCTCAAATGTTATGATACAAATGGAGGAAAATTTCTTGCAAACTACTAGCTCCAGGTGTTCCAGAACGGACATGTAACTGACAGTGTATGTACAACTGATTAGAATAAGACCCACTTGTCACCCTCATGAATTGTAATAAATCTCTGGCAACTTCAGTGTTTTAGTAGAGGCCAATAAAATATTGGCTTAACAGTACAGCAGCCCCGTTTTAACACTAAAGTTTTTCAAATTGTATCAATTCATCCAGAACAGCTTAGTCCACAGTGAGAAAGAGGAGGTCAAGCTGACAGACAGTAGAGCAGGACTAGTAATGAATACAAAAGTGGATACTCAATACTCCGCATCCTTCTCGGATGATGGTAGCAGCAGGTAACAGCACAGGTAGCCCGGGGAAGGGAAGGGAAAGTAGGAAGGAGGCTCAACAGGCTGTCTCAGAGTATTTTAACAGAGCCAAGAATTTAGTTTCAGGGAAATCAATTGCTAATAGTCTGCTTCATTTTTAAACCAAGCCTTATTTTGATTTTAATTTTGGTGATAATATGTGGATCCCATGAACTATAAACAAGCACTAAAATCATACTAACATAATTGAATAAACATAAGACAACAGTTTTATTATTTTCACTAAATATTATTTCCATATTAGAAATATATTAAGGGATGATTGAATGGAACATCTAGGAAAATGAAGCTGAGTTGAAAACATTAACAGTATTAGTTTATTAAACTTTCATGAATTTAATAAAAATCTAACTTAAATAAAAATCTTTTTTGGCAGCAAAGGAATCAACTTAAAAATCACATTCACAATTTTAACCCACAGTTGAAACAGAACTAACAATTTTTGAAAGTTTGCCAACTATTAATAATTTTTAAAAAGTGAAGAAAAAAATGCTATGTACAAAGTTCATGATGATCATGATCTACTTAAGGTCAATTCATTTTTTTGGTAATGAATCTTGCTCTCACCATGAACCATTATTTGGACACTGTTCATCTGTAACATGATTAAAATGGTCATTTCATCCAATCTAGTTTGACATCAATACAAAGCAACACTAATGCTTTCAGACCGTTTTCTCCATTTACACTGAAGCTAGAAAGTGCAATCATTACCTGATGAACAATTTTGCTGAATGCTTCTTGAAGTTTACCATGAATTGTGGATAGTTTCTTTGCATCCCGATTAGCTTCGTGAATAGGAATAAGTACTTTGTAAACCTCATTTACTGCTTCATACATGCCAGCCTATAAGAATAATGTTATATTGTTTTCTCTTACATCAATATGAAAGTAAAGAATTACAATTTATGAATTCACAATACTTCCACTAAAGCAATACCACTGAAGCTTTCCTAATAGGACATAAAAACAAACACTACTAACTTTTAATTTTATTAAGCCTTAATAAAAGAATTTTGCACAACACACTATCTCTTCTGGATATGTATGTATGGGTATATTTAACATACCCACCATATATATATATGCATATTTAAATTTCCATATAATTTAAATTGAACATTCTACTATCTATGCAGTAATTACTTCACTAGTGTGTACGTGTGAGTACTACAGATGCATATAAACTGTGGCAGAAATTAATTCTGAGCAGAGAAATAAAAGAAATCCAATTACTACACTGGTAAAGGGTATCAGGTGACCTGTGGTATCCTGACAAACTAAAATTATTTATATTTCTAAAATACTGAATTCACACAGGTAATCTTATTGAAAATATCCTGTGGGGGAAAAAATCCGTGATCTTTCACCAAATTTAAGGAGGTTCTGAGCTACCAGACTTTATTCCACCAGGGGCCAGCTGGCCGGCCAAGGGCTGATCTGCTTATAATCAGAGTGAGGGATAACATGTGTTTGTACTGTTATTCCATTTCCTTGTCCTTAATAATGGGTTGCAGTGAAGGAAGAAAGAGATGTTTTCCAAGAGCTGCTAAGTTCCTATTACCTCACAAATTGGCAAACATTTTCCCAAGGACATAAACATATGGTTCTTAAGTTTTTTAGTAGAAGTTCACAGGAGTTTAAGCGATTACGTAACTGTTATAGTGAAATATATATAGTGTAACTAAAATGCCCCAGTAATTATTGTAATTAAGATCAGAAAGATTAGGGGGTGCCTGGGTGGCTTAGTTGATTAAGCGTCTGCCTTTGGCTCAGGTCATGATCCCAGAGTCCTGGGATCGAGCCCTGCTGAGTAGGGAGCCTGCTTCTCCCTCCGCCCCTCACACCATTCATGCTCTCTCTCTCCCTCGCTCACAAATAGATAAAATCTTTAAAAGAAACCCCCCCCTTTTTTTTTAAGATTAAACAGACCAGTTGAAAAATAGTGGATTTTGTAATTATATGCTATTACAAAAGAACTTCCGTAATACAGGCCACTGTGTTACTGTGAATTATTAAAATTATATACACAAACACAGAGTGTGTATTTATTAAAATATTCCATTAATTGTAAAAGCATTTTCTTACTGCTAGTTCAGATCACTTAAAATGAAACTCAAGGAGCAGGGATCCAGGGGAGCAATCAGGACAGTCGAGGTCCTCAGACGGGAATTTTTTTTTTTAAGATTTTATTTATTTATTTATTTATTTATTTAATTTATTTTTTTTTGTTTGTTTGTTTGTTCGACAGAGATCACAAGTAGGCAGAGAGGCAGGCAGAGAGGAGGAAGCAGGCTCCCTGCTGAGCAGAGAGCCCGATGTGAGGCTCAATCCCAGGACCTCGGGACCATGACCTGAGCCCAAAGCAGAGGCTTTAACCCACTGAGTCACTCAGGTGCCCCCTCAGACAGGAAATTTTAAAATGGCCAATCACCTAACATTCTTAGAATCTCAGAATAATTATATTTAAATAAGCTGGTTATAAGCAGGAATGATGAAGAGGAGGATGGTAGTGGCAAACACTAATACTTCCCTGGAGCCAGGCACTGTGATAAGCACTTCACATATATTAACTCATTTAACAGCATTCCTATGCAATTCTTATGATGCATTATTCATTATTATGCATTTAATGGATGAGAAAAGCAAAGCACTGATAGGCTGAGTAATTTGTGCCTAAAGTGATTAAACTACTAAGGCAGCAGACCACATATGAATTTGGGCTGTATGCCTTCTAAATAGATGCCCTTAACCAATACATTGCAGGGTAGGGTTAAGGCCAGGAGAATAACCAATTCCCTACAGAAGAATAATGGTGAAGAAGGGCAGCACTGCATATTATGTGAAGCTTTCCCCTTACCCTAACATGAACTTCCAGTCTCCTAAACCTCGGGACACTAAATACCCAACAGAAATGTCAAAGACAGTACATGTCCTTATTACCACAGTTTAAGAAAGGAAGCAGGGTGTCAGCTAGCTATCTTTCCCTTCTCCAATAATCATCCCATCTTGGATCAACAAGACTGCTTCAGTTCTTCACACAGAGACAGGAAGGGAAAAGGACTGACATTATTAACATGGTACAGTAGTTCAGGCAAGGGATCGAAGATGTAGTTTATAAAGCTCCTGGTAAGCTCCAGGTCTCTGATACTTCCTAACAGGGCTCACTGTGCAACCAGTGAGATGAGGGGCCATAATTTTCCTGAGCACCAGGGCAACATTCAAAACACTCAGAAGATTCTTCCTTTCATTCAAAGACCAGTTCTAATGCTAGAGCCACATTAGTCTACTCAAACAGGAACTTAAAATCATCCAGAGGTTTTCTTTCTGTTTCTTAATTTTAAGGTTTTAAAAAATGTTTGGTAGTAAAAATTTTATAAAAAACAACAACAACAAAAAGTCTGTTATAGATTAAGTGATAATTCATAAATAAGCAAATGAAAAACACTACAGGAAATGACAGATTATTAAGACAAAAAGGAGGGGCGCCTGGGCGGCTCAGTGGGTTAAGCCTCTGCCTTCAGCTCTGGTCATGATCCCAGGGTCCTGGGATCGAGCCCCACATCGGGCTCTCTGCTCCGCGGAGAGTCTGCTTCCTCCTCTCTCTCCCTGCCTGTCTCTCTTGCCTACTTGTAATCTCTGTCAAATAAATAAATAAAATCTTAAAAAAAAAAAGACAAAAAGGAGTTAAACTGATGAATCTACAGAGAAAATCTGTTCCTAGATAGTTTCCAAGGTGCTTAGAACAAACTCATAAAGGAAAAGCAGGGTCATAGGCAGAGAGAATATACATATCATGAATACAGAGGTATGTATCTATGGAAAGAGAATGAACAGGAGTCATCTACCATAGAGAAAGAAGCAGCTGCTTGTTCCAGTAATCCCACGAGTCCTGACTCAGTAAAGTACTTTCCAGAGCAGATACCTTCTTCATCTGGAGATACCACATCATCTGAGACTGCAGATTCTTCTAAAACATTAGATGAAATATTCTGGGGGAGAAAATTGAAACGGCTTTTGAAATGGAATTAATTTCTTAGCATGAAAGATGTATATGAGGAACTAACTGAAGATGAAATATTAATACTAGCTTGGGTTAAAAAAAGGTGGGGGTAGTCAACACAGAGATAAAAGACAAATCTCCAAAATCTTTCTGTATTCTGAAGATGACAATAAATGGTAACATTATTAGCAACTTTTCCATTAATAAAATTTGTGAGATTAAAAAATTTAAGAAAAATCATGAGCTAAGGAAAATAATGACATGATACAGGACTACTCAGGAGACTTAAACAGTCTTTATTTTTAACTTAAATGATCTTGTCATAACTCCCCATGAGGAAAATTAAGGTGCAATATGGCTTGGCTTGCCTAACACACATTGAGTTACTGAACAAACTCAGGTATAATAAAAGCCAATGAGATTGGGATCAGCCATTATTTCTAAAGGAGAAATAATATATACCACCTTAAATATTTTAACCTAAACATTTACAGCAAATATACACTCATTTGACATTTTTTCAAAGTAGATCTAAAGCCTTTTCTTTGTGTACAGGTCTCCAAATCAGATTTTCCTCCAATCTCTTTTGACTAAATACCCATGAGGCAACCTTCTTAAGATTTCCAGCTCTGGTTTCTTTAGATAAAACCTTCAAGAAAAAATTGAATTTAAAAGGTTACCCAATTATCCTAGATTTGTAGGAGCTTTCCCCTCAGTCTTTTTGTAGTTGGTCCAAAATTAATTCAACCTTAACTGTTTTGGAGACTCACTTTTATCATGTCTTGGCAAAACATTTAACTTAGTTTTCAGAGAAACAATGGCTAGCTTTCTTTCTGCCTTCAGATTTCACAGGAGAACATAATATTTAATTACGTTTTGTAATTTCCCAAATCTGGCATTCACAGGTTTTGAAGAAAAGCAAAGCATAACCAACTCCTGGCAAGCAAAGAATTCAACTAGTGGGTCAGAGGTACGGAGTCCTACCAGGCAGTAAACTATCGTATCTCAGCCATGGTTATCTGCCTATTTTATATAGAGAATGGAGAATGCTGGGTTGCTGATGTTTTAAGTAAAAGCCAATTGAGAGTTTCTCCTGTATTCAGGTGCTCCATTATTTCACATGTATTTCATAGATGCTATGAAGTCCATAGCAATATAGGCAAAGAGAATAAACACTGGTATTTAGAGGTTAAAAAAAAAAAGTGGGAAGTGGGGGGAAATTAACAAGAAATGCTCTTTACTAATATATTCAAGCTAGTAATAGTGAAGTATTAGCTTTACTCTTTATGTTTTCCTTACAAGCTGAGTGAATCTTAACATCAGTGAGAAAAGGTAAAACTCGAAAGGACATACCTTGATATAATATAAACCCGGCCGATTCCTACCTGAAATGTTACACACCCTACAGGAAGGTATTTGCGGTCCTCCAGCATGCTTAGATATTCAGCGACAAGTGCTGCTGAGTGGACCAGGCACTGGGCAGCTTCGGCATGGTTGCTGCGTTCCGAGTGTTTGCCCGCCATGTTCTGCAACCAGGTCAGTCGCAGATCTGGAGAGGTCTGGTAGCCCTTGGCAATTCTAATTGGAAGAGAAATTGTTTACAATGAGCATTTCCTTCCCAAGCTGGAAGGGAGTTTGGACTGCTCATTCAGTATTTACCTAGAGAGGTTTCTGTTACTGAACACAACCTATTAAAGACAAGTGTTTGTGGGGCGCCTGGGTGGCTCAGAGGCTCAAAGCCTCTGCCTTTGGCTCAGGTCATGATCTCAAGGTCCTGGGATCGAGCCCCACATCGGGCTCTCTGCTCAGCGGGGAGCCTGCTTCACTCTCTCTCTCTCTGCCTGCCTCTCTGCCTACTTGTGATCTCTCTCTCTCTGTCAAATAAATAAATAAAAATTAAAAAAAAAAAGACAAGTGTTTGAATGGTATGAAAATGTCTTTGAATACGCTTAAAGAAGTAATTGTGGGCCCATGAAATGGTTGACAGCAGTTTTTTTGTAGGGGACTAAAAAAAAAAAGACATGCCACCAGTAAGGGAAAGCTATGGGAATTTATGTGTTCATTATGGGAATATGAGGAAGTTTCACAGTCAAGAAAAAAAGATTTATGAGTTTTACTGCCTATTTATTTTAAAGAAATATTTGTTTTGTGTCTTTAAAGAATTCCAAAACTATAAAGAAAGGTTCATATGGCAAAGAAGTCTCAAATTTTACTTGCATCTTTCAAGATAGAACAGGAGTTAAAAATGTCTCAAATTGTGCTCTTAGAAATATTACATTATAGGCACAGCCATACTTAAAATCAGAAAACTTATTGTTATGGTAAAACAACATGCTGTATTTTCTTCCTAAAGGACTGACTTTTACACTTAAAATATGGGTTTTGGCCTTCTGCATGAAGTCTAGGGCACAAGATATTAATGTGTAAATATGTGTCATAATTATTTTAAAAAATCCTCTGTTTTTGGAAAGCAGCATGGACGAAGTACATTCTGACTTTTCAATCTATCATCAGAAAATGACTTAAGTGGGGCGCCTGGGCGGCTCAGTGGGTTAAAGCCTCTGCTTTCGGCTCAGGTCACGGTCCCAGGGTCCTGGGATCAAGCCCCACATCGGGCTCTCTGCTCCGCGGGGAGCCTGCTTCCTCCTCTCTCTCCGTACCTGCCTCTCTTGCCTACTTATGATCTCTGTCTGTCAAATAAATAAATAAAATCTTTAAAAAAAAATGACTTAAGTAATTCTGGTATGTTTATTTTTTTATCTAATGTTTTCTGTATGTTTTACCAATTTTTTAAAAGTTTTTATTTAAATTCCTGTTAGCTAACATACAGTGTAATATCAGTTTCAAGTGTACAATTTAGTGACTCATCACAAGTGCACTCCTTAATCCCCATCACCTATTTCACCCATTCCCCTGCCCCCCTCCTCTCTGGTAATCATCAGTTCTCTATAGTTAAGAGTCTGTTTCTTGGTTTGTCTCATCTTCCTCTTTTTCCCCTTTGCTCATTTGTTTTGTTTCTTAAATATCACACATAAGTGAAATCATATGGTCTTGTCTTTCTCTGACTGGCATATTTCACTTAGCATAATACACTCTAGCTTCCTCCATGTTG
Organism: Mellivora capensis; assembly: GCA_004024625.1. Classification (NCBI taxonomy): domain Eukaryota; kingdom Metazoa; phylum Chordata; class Mammalia; order Carnivora; family Mustelidae; genus Mellivora; species Mellivora capensis. The sequence continues at coordinate 8,862 of PISX010027056.1, read as the reverse complement.
TTGCAAATGGCAAGATTTCATTCTTTTTCACGGCTGAATGATATTCCATTATATACACACCACATCTTCTTTATCCATTCATCAGTCGATGGATATTGGGCTGCTTCCATAATCTGGCTATTGCAGAGAATGCGGCTATAAACATCAGGGTGCAGGGGCACCTGGGTGGCTCAGTGGGTTAAAACATAAGGGTGCATGCATCCCGTCGAATTAGTATTTTTTTATTCTGTGGGCAATAGCTAGTAGTGCTATTGCTGGATAATAGGGTAGCTCTATTTTTAACTTTTACCAATTTAAACCTGTTATACACAGTATAAGTGAATTAAACAAATGATACCTGTACATTAGATCAATCAACATTTCAGGATCCTCCTGGTGTTCCTTCATTTTAACGGTATCAGAAAGGATCATATGGAGATTGAAAACCAAATCTTGAACCTGCAGCAGAGAATTTTATTTTAAAAAAATTCCTTAGTTATCCATTCACAATCACTAAATTAGTTTGAAAGATTATCAGATAAAAAAAAGATTATCAGAAAAACATCTGAAGATTGCAAAAAAAATAAAATGATACTTGATATAGTTCTAAAGGATATGGGTATGCTGGGGTATGGGGAGTGAAGGGTAGTAAATTTCATACTAATTCCTCAGCAGGCTGTTTGTTTTGGCTTTTTGTTTTTGTTTTGTTTTCAGTTCTCTCACCTGGAAACAAATAGAACTAGAAGTAGAAATAAAATACAGGGATGTAGAGGATACAAGAGAATACAAAAGGAAATTCTCTCCTGTTTCTCTTTTTCTGATTCTCTCAAAGGTAGTTTGTAAAAACTTCACTTTTTAAGGCTAATCACTGTTTCACTAATAAGTGGGAGTAATATTTCATCTTAAACAGTGTTGTTTATACCGCCTAGGTCTACTATTTGTTCTATTTGTTACAAATTCACAGAATTACATACCAAAGATATTAAGCTTTCCAAGAAGGAAGCATGGCTTATTAAAACAAAATGATTCACCCCATCTATGGCATATGATGATATGATGATGATAACACATGGCATATGATCTATGGCCTGAAAGAAAACTATAGGTTCCTCCAATAAAAACCAAAGTTTGAATTAACAATTTGGAAAGTGCCTATTTAGAATCCTGTTTCGATTAATGATCTGAAGAGTCACATTTCTGACCTGATCAGGAAATGTTGTTTCCCTCAATTCCAGATCTTCTTCAGCATATGTCAATATAGTCTTTAGAGAACGTCTTAAGAATTCCTCATTGAAATTTTGCGATGTGCCCACCAAGGATGACAGCGACATGGTTACCTGCATTTTAACCCTAGCGAAGTTCTGTAACAGAGAAATTGTCAGGTAAGCATTTAACATAGAAAAACTTAAAGAAAAAAGTCTACTTTTCGTACTTGCTAAAAGAAAAGGTTAGTAAAAAAAAAAAAAATACCATCCCAAGAAAGATATTTTTTAAAAAAGTAATGAAACATGCATATTAAAATCAAATTATTCTAAAACCTTAGAAGACCTAACACTCAGAGTTTTGCAAAGAATAATATGCCACAAAACAGTGAAAAAAAAAAGCCATGTATTAGAATTGAATTAAAAGTTGTGCCTAGGACTTTACATTAATCTGTTTTGAGGTATATATTATAAATAATAAACCATGGTTACACATGAGGTTACAGAGCTTGACCAATATCACAAAATTCTTAAGTGGTAGATGTCTCATCTTTAAACTGCAGCCCATTTCATTAGGTCCATTACCATAATGAAAGTAATTTTAACATACATCATGCATCAAGTAACTTAAAGCAGAATCTTTGGAATGAGGCTTAGGAGTAGTTTACATTCCTCCTTTTTCAGTGTGAATTCATTTCTGTCCCACCATTTCCCACTATGAAACCACTTCTAAGAGATTAATCAGGGAAAAACCTAGTAAGTGCCAAATCCAAGATACTCTCTGATCAACATTCTACCTGACATTTCTGTGTATTTAAACAAAACGATTACTTTTTTCCTTGAAAACTACCTGCCTTACTCAGTGGTACCATTTTATCCTGATTTTCCTAAACATATCTACTTCTTTTGGGTTGCCCCTCTTAAATACCAGTATTCCCAAAGATTCTGTCAAGAAACCTCTACATTTGTCATTCTAAATAGCCTCATCCATTTCTTTGGCTTCAATTAGTATAGGTATATGTCTAGTTCTTCAGCTCATATTTCTTTCTAGAGCTTCAGGCCATTGATTTTTACTAGAAGGCTCCATATGGATTTCAGGGGAACCCCAATTTTAACACTGCTAATATACCTTCTTTTCCTATTGATTACACAAATGGTACTACTATTCTTGTAGTCATTCAGCCCCCCCCCCCAAAAAAAACTAGCAATCATCCCTCTGTCACTCTCCCCTCCCCTTATCCATACTGTAGATCCAGTCTACATTCCCCCAATCTGTTCCAGTCTAGTCTTCCTCCATTCCCAAGGCCATTGCTATGGTTTACGCCCCCACCATGTATTACTTGGATTACTGAAATAACTTAATAGATCTTATGGCCTTTTTCCTCATAACTCAAGTTTATTTTCCACATAGTATCAGGGAAATTTGTGTAAATTTTCAAGTCTGAACACATCACTCCTCTCCTTAAAATATTCCAATGGCTGTCCACAGCCTTGAGGATAAACTTCAAGTATCTGACTTAGTAAATACATCAAACTATATAGTGGGAATTGAAATGACAGTACCAAAACAAGTATCTGCCCTAGGATAGCTTAGTCTAGGCCTTTTCAGTTACAACTTTATCTTTTCCTGTTCTTTTCTCTCTTCCAGCCAGAACCATCATGAAGTGCTAAAAGAGTATCTTTCTCTGTTTGCCTGTTTCCTTCTCTTGTCTCCATGCCTTTTTAATTACGCATGTGCCATTTTCTTCACCTACAAAGTGCTATCCATCTATTCATTATTCTGATCGGGCAATTCTTCATCCTTAGTTCAAGCAGCTCCTCTTTCTGAAAACCCATCTCTGGGAGCATAAATCATTTTTCTCTGTGCCTACACAGGGCCCTGTGCTTATCTCTCATTATATTAACAATAGCAAACACTTATTCAGCATTTGCTCAGTGCCAGTTACTACAGTTTTATGTGTTCTACTTAGTATGAATTTATATACCCTCACCACAGAAAGGGTACTTCTTGCTATTATTAGGATGAACATTATCTGTTCAGAGATGAGCACTGTTTATTCCTTCTCCCACTAGGTGTTAAGCTACTTAAAAAGAGAGAGAAAAAAAAAAAAGACTGTCCTTTCCCCTGTGTGTGCCCAATGCCTCCTACAGAACCTAGAACACAATTCAATACTTTGTTTTAATATTGTTGAATATATAAACTATATAGACTACTGTCAGTTTTAAATTATCTGTTCCTTATTAGAGGTACCATCTGACACTAGAGGACATATTACCTATTTTTATCATATTATATAAAGCTTTCCTAAAACAACAGATTTATCAAGAAGACTCTATATGTGGTCAAATTTCAGGGACTTTATTTCAAAAGCTAAACAAGATCAATAAAGTAATAGGATTCTTCTGTTCTCGATTAAGAAAGAAGGACTTGGCTTCCAGTTAAAAAGGGACAGTGTGAGGGGCACCTGGGTGGCTCAGTGGTTAAGCCTCTGCCTTTGGCTCGGGTCATGATCACAGGGTCCTGGGATCGAGCCCCGCATCGGGCTCCCTGCTCAGCAGGGAGCCTGCCTCCCCCTCTCTCTGCCTGCCTCTCTACTTGTGATCTCTCTCTGTCAAATAAATAAATAAAATCTTATAAAAAAAATCACATTCTGAGATTAAAAAAAAAAAAGGGACAGTGTGAAATGGCAATTTCCTACTTCTCCTGGATTTTATACAAAAATGAACAGGAAAAAAATCCACATACTTTATTTTCCGCAAATGAGGAGTCTGATATAATCCATATATTAGAAAAATGAAGAAGGATTGGCACGACAGGTTAAGACAGGATGTAGTTTCAAAAGAAGGCAAGGAGAAGAGAGCAAATAGTGAGGAATGCTAGGACACAGATTTCTGAAATAATGGGGAAAAGAACTTCTTTTAGATAAGAGACTCACTTTTTTTTTTTTTAAGATTTTATTTATTTATTTGACAGAGAGAGATCACAAGTAGGCAGAGAGGCAGGCAGAGAGAGAGGGGGAAGCAGGCTCCCTGCCGAGCAGAGAGCCCGATGCGGGGCTCGATCCCAGGACTCTGGGATCATGACCTGAGCCGAAGGCAGAGGCTTTAACCCACTGAGCCACCCAGGTGCCCCAAGAGACTCACTTTGAAGTCAAAGCTATTTGTCTTGAAAACAAATGAACTAAAAATCTGGGAAAACTGGATAGAAATGGACTAACCAGAAACTTCAGGAAGTGAAGCAAGATGTATTTACAATAGCAAATTCCCATGAGAAATACATTCCTGAAGGAACGTCCTACAAATATGTGGGCCAAGACAATCCAATTCCTTCTATGTTGAGTGATAAAAAAGGAAAGATCAGTGAAACTCACCAGACAAAAACAATTTAATAGGAAAATGTTATGAAACAGATGAAAATTCTAATAAAATATTTTGCCATAAATTATAAAACATGAACTTTAGAAAGGAAAATAAGGCAGAAATAAACTCAAGGAAAGCACAAATCAGAGGACATAAAATAGGAGCTTACATGTGCGCTAACACTACTTAAAAAGAAGTAGAAAAAAAAAGAAAGGATGTCATGGAGAGCACATTAGGTATATAGGACCGAGAAATTCTGAAGAAAAAAAACCCACAATAAATAGAAATTTTAAATGTTAAAAAGGAAAAGAGAAAACGATGGGCAAAAAGTAAAGTAAAACAAAACAAAACTAGTAAAGCGAAATAGATCCAACATATGTACAATTTGTACCTAGCAGAAAAACCCCAAACTCTGGAAGAAAATACTCAATTTTATATTCAATAAAACTTTCTGAAATAAACTGAAAGTAGATATCACATGTCTAAGAAAATTAACAAAAACTGGTCAATATCATGACACATTCTAGAAAAGGTATTTGATTTTAAATTTAAAGAGAATCCCTTTAGCAACTGGGAGGGGAAAAGTTATTTAAAAGGGAAGAAAGTATCAGACTACCTTTAGGTATCTCTGTAACTATATTTAAAACCAGAAGAAAATGGTATTCAAGTAGCTCTTTTTCTTTTTTCTATTATGTGTTCTTTATCTGGTGTGTTTTACTGATCTTTCTCACCAGTCTTCTTTTTTTTTTTTTTCCATTCAAAGACTGAAGCAAAAAAACTTCATCACTGTCCTTTAAGTGCAGAAAACAACAATCAAGAACTTGGGAAATATTATTCCCAAGAATTGTCTTGCACAAACAACTACAGGACAATATTTAAGCAAATAAGAGATGATTAAAGCAAAAAAAAAAAAGTAATAAAAGATAACAGTGTGAGTATCAATTTAGCAAATAAGAGGTAGAGGAGAAATAAATGATGTGTAGGTTTTAAATCACCTCTTTCGGTTCCCCAAGTGGACCAAAATAGCAAGGATATAGAAAAATAATGTAATTAATATAGTATTTTAACTCAGTACTCTGAAATAAAGAACACTCTCTTTTTAAGGGCTTGAGTAACACTACACATCCACAGCACAAAAAAGTAGACATAGTTATCTAATATTATATAATCACAATGAAATAAAACTAAAAATTAACATCCAAACTTTAAAACAAAAAGGGCTGTCAACTCTTTGGATTAAAAATACAAACAAACTACAAAATATCTATAAAACAAGAATACTGAAAACATTACATATCAGAAACAATGAGATACCAAAAACAACGCTCAAAGGACAATCCTAGGCCTTAAATACTTATATAAGTAAAAATAAATGAGTTACACATTTGACTGAAAGAAAAAATAGTACAAGTGAACAGATTATCAAATAAAACACTTTAATAAAAACATGGCATTCTTCAGACTGGCCCATAATCATAAAATATCAAGCCAAGACATTTAAACCTTTGATTTCTTTTATTAGCATTTTTATTTTACTTACTGGTAATAAGTGAATTTTCCAAAAGCTCAAGATACAGTTACATTCTAAGTTGTGCTACTCTGTGTTACCTGTAGTACAGGAAGCAAAACTGGAGACGTGGGTTTTTGTAAGACAGCCTCATAGTAAGAAACACCAAGAAAGTCTAGACTTAAACAAAATGCCGTGCTCCCCGCAAAACACATTTCCTAGATATCTGCAGAAGTTATATTCCCGCATAAACCCAGCGATAAATACTCACGTTGCCAATCTCAAAGTTCTGTCTCATGAGGAGGTAGAGCGAGGCGCTGGCGTGGGAGCGGATCGTACCGATGCTGCTGCTGCAGTGCCGGAGGAGCCGGAGGCACAGGTCCGCACACTGCTCGGTCTCTTCTTCAAACAGGAGTTCAGGGAACTGTAAAAAACACCACCACACAACGGTGACAACAGAACACCACCAACACGGAGCTTCTGCGAAGTTCCAGAGGCGTGTTAATATAGCCTGAACTAGAGAGTTGTTAGTATAGCCCAGTTTTTAAAGATGGTAAAGTGCTACTTGCTGATGCTTAATGATGCTTAATAGTGTGGACCACAGAGCCAGCGGATTGGGTCTGAATACTGACTATGTCACTCATTAGCTAGTAGTGTGATGCTGGACAAGTTTTCTCAGCCATAAAATGGGTCTAATGTTGTTACCTACAGGGGATTGTAGGACTATCTGAGATTAGATACTATGCACAAAACAATGTGGTAACCAACATGAAATAATTCTGCAATGTTTTTATTATAAAATGGTATATAAGTAATTCTCACTGGTTAAACCTTTATCGACAGCTCTGCATTCCATATTATTAGATGACTATGATAAAATAGGTACCTTCAAGATTTCAGAATATACCTATTTCCTGGGGAAAATGAACACTGGAAATAAATATTTGCAGCAGCTGAACAAACAAAAGTACCTTCTTTTCCATTCATCATGGGATAAGTTAATGCCAACGGAATGAACTACTTACACCTTAAATTCTTTAACAAATCAAATTAATAAGGAACAATGAGATAAACAGAAAACAAGGAAAGCTCCATATTTAAAATTAGTTATTAATTTTGGGCCCTTCTCCACAACAAAACTATTGTTTTTTAAGCCCAAAAGTGGTTAAGGGTGATCCAAATAAGAAAGAAATTACAAAAGGCAAACAGTAGAAAGAGGCAAAGAAGAATCATACATCTTAGGTTATTATTAAAATTTTAACTATATTAACCAACAAGTGTGTTAGATGATCTTACACAACATAAAGAGAGAAAGCAAAGTCTGATGAAACTGCATGTTCAAAAATGACCTACCTTTGACACCAGGGCTCTTTGTGTAGCAAAGCAGTGCTGTAGATAAACTGCGCTTTGGTTACAGGCCATGCTATGTAGTAGAACTTTCAGGACCCCACCAAGGATGCTCTCTTTGGATTCTGTTACAGAAACTGTCTACAATTTAAAAACAGGTGAATAAAATAGAGATGTACCTGCAATTTGGCTAGAGAGATAGAATAGAAGGAAACAGTTTTTAAAAAATAGGAAAAGACCTAGGAGGACTTTAGGGAAAAGCAGCTGAGACTAAGGGAAGAACAGGGGAAAAAAAGAATGAATAGGATTTAAGTGAGAAAAAAAGAAAAAATTTTTACGAACTACTGATAGTTCAATGTAATTGTATGGCTCAATAAATACTTTCGGCACAACCCCAATTTACCAAATCTATACTTTAAATTCCTCATGTGTGTCTTACCTGGACGACAATCTCTAATGTATCCAAAATGATTAGGTTTGCTTCAGTAGCCAGATTTCCATCAATCAGTGCTTCATGCTCAATCTCTGCTCTTGATCTAATACAAAATATCATAAGAAAATACATTTACATAGAACCACTATTCAAAAAAGACTGAAGATACACAGGAAAAAACAAACAAACACACTTGGAACTATTTTTCAATACTTGCCTGAAAGAAAAATTGCAAGAGAATACAAAGACAGTATTTTACACAACAAGAAGTGCTTTCTTTTTGTCAACCATGTCAATGCAGACTTTCTCACCCCGTTCAGTCCCACAATACCACTGAAAGCATAAATGTTTAGTTTTCAGAGATGTTTGCTACAGGAGGACACTGTTTTATTCTGAATAGCACAGACACTAGGTGGTGCTACGGGGGCTTAAACGTAGGGTTGCTTCAAGTAAAGCAACCCTCAAATATTTAGTACTCATCTTACCATTTCAAGGATTTTCAATTTATTTATTTAAGATAAAAGTACTTATTTTTTTCTAAAGCATCTAAATTTTCAATATTTTTGTATCAAAAATACAAAAAATTTTCCTACAAAAATTCTGATACAGAAAACAACTGAACTCTTCCCTAAAATGCTGGACTGAATCACTCATTAGAAATAAAACAAGTTGATGCAACAAAGTAGTTTACTTAAAGGGTAAAACTGACATTTGTTTATTGGTAATACATATATAGAAACTATATTATACCAACATAGACAAAACACATAAATCAAGGTGGAATCACAAGAACATATTAAACGCTAACTTTTCCAAGTTTCTGGATGTTCAAGCCTCTGAGTCTTTATTACTAGCACTTAGAACAGTACATGAACTTACATTTTATAAATGAAAAAAAATTTTTAAAGATTTATTTATTTAAGAGAAAGTAAGTGAGAGAGAGAGACAGCATGAGTGGGGGGAAGAGTAAAGGAAGGAGCAGAGGGAGAAGCAGACCCCCTGCTGAGCAGAGAGCCCTGATGCAATGTGGGCTC
>PISX010027055.1:0-23512 GCA_004024625.1 Mellivora capensis | reverse complement strand
AGAGTTGAGGGTCCATATCTGGGCTCTCTACTCTGTTCCATTGGTCTATGTGTCTGTTTTGATGACAGTACCATGCTGTCTTGGTGATCACAGCTTTGTAGTAAAGCTTGAAATCAGGTAATGAGATGCCACCAGTTCTATTTTTGTTTTTCAACATTTCCTTAGCGATTCGGAGTCTCTTCTGATTCCATACAAATTTTAGGATTATTTGCTCCAGCTCTTTGAAAAATACCAGATGATCTTTTTAATTCTCTCTCTCATTTCTAAGGTCTAATTAGTCGAAGTCTCTAATTGCTCTTTTGCTCAATTAGGGTCCCTGACTTGGGGGATTAATACCCAAAGGAAGAGAAAGTTATTTAAAATCTTCCACATTTGGGAATGATTGCAGCTCCTGGAGTCAGAGAGGAGTCTGTGAAGGAATTAAAGTGCATTTAGATTTGTGACATTCTATTTGAAAGTGACTGAAAAGAGAAGAGTTCAGGATACCCACCTGCAGACTATAAGCTGATGGGGATTTAGCAGAGGAGGGCTCCTTCCTTCACTGGAGAAGGAAAGGAAAGCAGCATTCAGTAGCCCCAGCCACTTACGTCCCCTGATTGCCATGTGAGTCCCGAAACCTTGCCCTTCACTTCTCCTACGTTGGCTCTCAGTACCCTCATAATCATCAAAAAAATAAAAAAATAAAAAGTAGAGATAGATAGATAGATAGATAGATAAAGGGCTTAAGCAATAGCTTTCATGAGTTGATCTATAATTTAAGCATCTTACTGTATTGGAAAAGTTAAAAGATATCAGCATTTTTCAAAATATGGAACTTGGACAGGAGCCTCCTCTACTACCACCGGGCCTTCTGCTGCCATAAGATTAGGCTAGTACTTAGCTTCGGTCTGCTTAGACAATTATAGACTCTGGAGACTGAAATGGACACTACCAGTTACCCATTGTGCTAAATTCAGGAAAATGGAGGCTACCTGGTACTCACATGCACTAAAATCCAAAACATATGGACCCTGTTAATGTAATCTTGTGTTCATGAAGAGCTATCTGAGACCCTTCTTCAGAGTTTCCCATTGTTGACCTCATACCTATGGAGACAATGTGGGAAAGATTCTGTGTCTTTTATACATATGGCTTATAGGATCAAAAATGGTTTTTGGAGAGTTCATGTGGGCAAATGGTATTTAAAAAATATAAGAAACTTGGATGGGTCCTTATTTGTAACAAAAACATTGTGTCTTCATAGTTATCCTTTTAGAATCACAAAGCAGCACTAGGAATCAATGTGATTTAATAGTGTACATGAAGATGGAAGATAGGAGACTGGTCATGTAGGGCTTCTTGGTGAGATCGTAGTAAGGGCCATCTGTAAATAGGAACTGCACCTGCAGAGAGATACCCAGGATGGAGAGAAGCAAGCAGATGAAGACAACTCTATCAGGAAGCACTATTCTGTAAACATCTACATCATCTGGATCCTTTTCCATTTCACTGGCTTAAGCACAGTTTACTTACATACATATTAAATTTAACCACAGATTTCTTTCCACAGACACCCAAGAGTTGGTTCTTCCATAGGAATGAGAAATCACACAATGGTGACTGAATTCATCCTGTTGGGAATCCCTGAGACAGAGGGCCTAGAGACTGTCCTCTTCTTCCTGTTCTCCTCATTCTATTTGTGTACTCTCTTGGGAAATGTGCTCATCCTTACAGCTATCATCTCATCCTCTCGGCTGCACACCACTATGTACTTTTTCTTGGGAAACCTCTCCATGTTTGACCTGGGTTTCTCTTCAACAACTGTTCCCAAGATGCTATTATACCTTTCAGGGCAGAGTCAAAGTATCTCTTTTCAGGGCTGTGTGTCTCAGCTCTTCTTCTATCATTTCCTGGGCTGCACTGAGTGCTTACTGTACACAGTGATGGCCTATGACCGCTTTGTCGCCATCTGTTATCCCTTGAGATACATGGTCATCATGAATCACAGGGTCTGCGCCATCTTGGCCACCGGGACCTGGATGGGTGGCTGTGTTCACGCCATTATTCTAACCTCCCTCACCTTCCAGTTGTCCTACTGTGCCTCTAACGAGGTAGACTACTACTTCTGTGACATACCTGCTGTCTTACCTCTAGCCTGTGGGGACACATCTCTAGCCCAGAAGGTAGGTTTTACAAATGTTGGTCTTTTGTCTCTCATTTGCTTTGCTCTCATCCTTGTTTCCTACACTTGCATTGGGATCTCCATATCAAAAATTCGCTCAGCAGAGGGCAGACAGCGAGCCTTCTCTACCTGCAGTGCCCACATCACAGCAATTCTTTGTGCTTATGGGCCAGTAATCATCATCTATCTCGAGCCGAATCCCAGTGCCTTGCTCAGTGCAATAATTCAGATATTGAATAATCTTGTCACCCCCATGCTGAACCCACTAATTTACAGCCTGAGGAATAAGGATGTAAAATCAGCCCTGCGAAGTGCATTTCATAAGAGAGGCTTTGCTATGGAGAAAAAGTGAGAAAACCTACAGCTTTGCTGGGCAAAGTTTGCGTTTCTGTTTCTTAGGACAAATTCTCATTTGCAGCTTCCAAGATATTGAGATAAGTTTAAAAGTATGTCTGTTTTCCTGTTTCCCTCTGTTTTATCATGAAAGATGATTAATAGACTCACTTAGCAGACAGTGAACTGATTGTTATGCTGCATAGAACTTCTCCCAGAACCACCATTCTCCCTAAAGCGTTTCTTAGTTGTTTAACTCTCTGAAAGTTAAGAGAACATACTTTTTTCTCATAATCTCAGTTGAAAACACATTCACAAAAATCTAGAGAGAAAGGAGGATAGAAAAAATTTCAAGAATTCCAAGATTAATACAGAATGCCAGAACTGAATATCCTTCCTTTTTATAGAGTATAAGCTCCAATTTTCTGCTGATCAACACCAAAACTCAAACCAAATTAAGTAACGTTTAGTTTAAAGTTAGATTTTTCTCATGCGTAGTCAAGTGTGGTTCAAAGATTTTTCTAGTGTGTGCATTCTTCCAGGATCTGAATATTCTTCTTGCATTATTAGCTGCCCAAAAGGCTACGAACTTGAATCATTTTCTTATTAGCTCCTAAAGGAATCCACTTTAGTTTTGTAAAAAAAAAAAAAAAGTAAAAAACAAACAACCCAATCAAGTTTAAATATGTTACATGTTTTTTTCCAAAACAAGGAACACTGATTTATCTTTGTTAGAGAAAGCCCATGATAGAATTTTCACTCAAATTCAGGTAGCAGTAATAAATTTCCCTCTCCAGGGCACCTAGGTGGCTCAGTCAGTTAAGCCACAGGCTCTTGATTTCGGCCCAGGTCATAATCTCAAAGTCCTAGGATCCACCAGTGTTGGGCTCTGCACTTGGCATGGACCCTGCTTAAGGTTATCTCTCCTTTTCCCTCTTCCCTCTTCCTGCTCATGCTCTCTCTCTGTCTCCCTCTCTCAAATAAATAAATAAAAAACTTTTTAAATAAATAAATTTCCCTTTCCCTTTCAATTGAAAAGAACATATTTCTTTCTTTCCTTGTAAGATCAATGTAATTTAGTTTGACTCCTTTAATTTCTATGTTCCATACTGCTAAGGGAAAAATAGATAAATTTTATTTATAGAAGCAACATTAAATTTTCTTTTTAATTTGAAATTAAAAATCTTCTTCTCTTGATTTTCTTCTTTGTATATTTGACCTACCAGTTGTTTATGGCTTTTCTTATACTCCACTTTAAATCCTTTTTTTTTTTTTTTTTTGGAAGGAAGCAGAGAATAAATAATGCACTGAAACAAAAAGAAAGAAGAAAGAGAGAGAGGGTCAGGAAGGAAGGAAGGAAGAAGGAAGGCTTTCTCCCATCAAGAATAGTTCCTGAGTCATGCTTTGTATTCCAATGTCTTAATGTTTTTTAATATTTTAGGCCTGGTATTTTGTAAGATATCCATCAGTTTGAATTTTTCTAATGTTCCCTCCTAATTAGGTTCAGGTTAGGCATTTGGGGAAGAACTAACTCAGAAATAATGTTTTGTTCTTCCCACTATATCTTACAAGGAGGCTCTTGCTGTAGCTTGGGCTCTTTGTCCTATTACTAGTGGTTAATTTTGAGCATTTGGTTAAAGTGGTATCTGCCAGATTACTCAAGTACAAAGTTGTTACTTTACTTTCCTCATTAATAGTGACCTTTTGTGGGGAGGAGTGGTACTTTGAGATGATGTAAAGATTCTGTTAGTCCTTGAATTTTTACCTGCTAGTTTTAGCATCCACGTATGGTTCTTGCCTGAATCAACTATTATGATGGTTACCGAATAGTTATTTTCCAATTTTATCATTCCTACTGTACTTACAAATTGGTTTTCTACTGTAAGGGAGAGTTTTCTCATCTCCCTTATGTATTTATGGAAAAATGACTCTCTAACAAACTGAATACAGCATATGATGCCTGTCTTGTTGAGAATATGACAAAGGCTGTCAGCTAGAATCATAGGATAAGATGATCATACTAAGACCCTATCTTATTGAGGAGAAAGATCCCTTTTTAAAAAGAGGAGATATAAAAGTTATCAAAATAAGTTTCTTCTGCTGGACTAAATGACTTCCAAATTCCCTTCCAGCTCTGAAACACTAATTCTTTGATTTCATATAGCTATCTTGTACCTGTGGACCAACTTCTCTGGTTGGGGAAATGGGAGTATGGTTAGAGAAAGGAATGTAAATGGGAGACGAAAATGGGACACAAAGAAATATTTCTTTCTTGGCATGAAATCCTTGCTGAATTATTCAACAAATAAAAAAAAATTTCTCCTTCATTTGTTTGGTCCCAGCTAGTTGAAATATTAGTATGAAACAAAAGTCAAGGATACCAGTCAACCAAATAACCAGATTTATTTATGTAAAGGATATAGAAGACAAGTGGCGTAATCAGGATACATTCCAGAGACAGCAGCAACATTTTTCGAGACAGAAAATGCAAGGTTCCTTTTTTTTTTAAGATTTTATTTATTTATTTGAGAGAGAGGCAGTGAGAGAGCATGAGCGAGGAGAAGGTCAGAGGGAGAAGCAGATTCCCCATGGAGCTGGGAGCCTGATGCAGGACTCGATCCCGGGTCTCCAGGATCATGACCTGAGCCGAAGGCAGTCATCCAACCAACTGAGCCACCCAGGCGTCCCAAGAAAATGCAAGGTTCTTGAACCTAAATATCACCATTAAACACAGGGTTGTTCATGATAACATAGGCATAAAGCCCTGATGTCAAATGGCCTGGGGCCAGAAGACTTCTAAAACGTGGTTGGTTTGCCCATTACCATATTAATAATAAATCTTTATATTTTGCTTTCAAAATGGTCATCTTTGAGCAATGATACGTAAGAACCCTTCTAAAACTCACTTACATGGGGCAGAAAACAGTGAAATGGCAAATCCCTAACATTTTGATACAATTATAGAGAATGGGCATTGAATAGTATGTGATAGAGTGTTCTGCAGGCAAACTTAGAGCAAACCACCTCTATAGAGGGAAGGCGATTTGGGCTGGGGAGAATACAAAGCCATTTTTGCTCCAGAGTTACAGATGTGGGGTATCCTGATCATAAGATGAGTTAGAATGACTATACTTCATTCATACATGACAAAAACACAGGCCTCAAAAGAAATGGGAATTAGTAGGTTAAGCACGTATTGGAGAATGTGTTATTAGTCAACAAATGTTTATTGATTATTTATTGTGTACAATAGTTAGGATCTATATAATCATTAGGAAGTGAATAAAATGAATGTGGGCCCAATCTTTGGAAAACTTGCATCAAAGGAAGGGAGACTTAAGTGAAACCCAGAAACTAGGAGGTCACCGTTGTACCTTTTTGAATATTGCAAGAAACAGGAATATCTGGCAATCCTCTCTTAAAGAAGTATCTCTAGGTGACTCTTTCCCCAGGATATGGCAGCCTAATACAGTAATAAACCTTCCAGGAAGATAGTTCTCACAATTGAATATTGAGTCCAAATCCACGGTTCACGGGCTCCAGGCAACCTACACAGGCTGACGGGCATTCTGACAGCTAACATCAAGATTAATTCTCTTCTCTCACACTTCTCTGCCTACACTCCTCCCCCCTAGAACCACTAAGTCTCTTATGTAGTTTTCATTAGAACAGCAGTTGAGTTATGTCATGTACTGGGTCATGTGAATATTATTTTGTCTGGCATATTACTATATGGCTAGGAATTTGCTTTCATTTTTAGTATTTTAGGTACTATTCTGGTTTTGTGAAGATTAACTTCCACGTGGAAAAATAGAAATTAATTGAAAGCCTCCATGGTAGGGCAATTCAAATTGGGAAGTCCAAATGGAGGCTCACCCCATTCCATCAGGAAAGAGCCCAGAAATAAGCCACAGAAGAAGGAACCATGACCCTAAATGAGGTCCCCCAACCTTAGAATAAGATGAATATGAAATTGAGAGAAGAATTTTATACCCTTAATTCTCTGCACTTTAATATACAACCAAAGGGTATTTCATATTTATATTTTACTTTCTTTATGAAATTTTAATAAGAAGATTCATATTCAGAACGGATACCCATATGCAGTTTAATTTTGTTGGCATTATATGATTTGGCATATTTTCACACTGTTAGGAGCGCTCATTTGACAGTGTCTTCTGTTGGGCTATATTGAAAAACGTGGCTAGACATAATGTGTGATGAGAAATAGATTAGAGAATGCGTTTGTAGCTGAGGGTGCCGTGTGTCTTTGATATTGAATCAATTTATTTCTGTTGTGAAGAGACCGGCAGGATAGTCCTCAGGTTGATCCAGGCAGATCTCTCTAGGTTGCCAGGCAACCAGCAGGCTGAAGTAGGTGTGCTGCCTGCCGGCAGCCGAAGTGGGAAGGCAGATCACGATGCCGCTGGCCCCAAGGTTTTAGAGGAGATAGACTATTCTCTTGCATGATCAATCCAGCTTTTTAGTAATAAAATCAACATTTTATTTTGACTGTCTAATGGATCCTTAGATTTATTCATCAGTTTTTGCCCTCAGACATGAGGAAGCGAGCAGAAAGATGATTGATAGACTCCCTTGAAATACGTTATTCTATCCTCGGGTGGTTGTGATACTTCACACAGCCCAACTTGCTTACAGATGAATTCATGAATTTGTGCAATGTGATTCGATATTTAAAAATTCTGACCTCAGCCTAATATGTATAAAGAATCATCAAAAATGCTTTCCAAGTGGATGCCAAGTAAGCTTTATACTGAGCACAAGATAAAGAAATTCTTTCTGTTTTAATTAATTTTTTATTTTTTATTAACATATAATGTATTATTAGCCCCAGGGGTACAGGTCTGTGAATCGCCAGGTTTACCCACTTCACAGCATTCACCATAGCACATACCCTCCCCAAGGTCCACAACCAAGAAAGTAATTCTTTATCAATCACCAGCACCTTTTTAAGTGATTAAAATAGTACACAAGAGAAATTAGCAGTTCCCCTCTTCCCTTCCAATCTTTTTTTTCCTAATTTTTTTAATTGTACAGGAGGCTTTAATTTTAATCTTGCCTAAATATACTTTGATTATTATTTTTTCCTTTTTTAAAAATTTCTTTTCAGCATAACAGAATTCATTGTTTTTGCATCACACCCAGTGCTCCATGCAATATGTGCCCTCCTTAATATCCACCACCTGGCTCCCCCAACCTCCCATCCCTCTCCCCTTCAAAACCCTCAGGTTGTTTTTCAGGGTCCATAGTCACTCATGGTTCACCTCCCCCCAATTTCCCTCAACTCCCTTCTCCTCTCCATCTCCCTATGTCCTCCATGTTATTTGTTTTGCTCCACAAATAAGTGAAACCATATGATAATTGACTCTTTCTGCTTGACTTATTTCACTCAGCATAATCTCTTCCAGTCCCGTCCATGTTGCTACAAAAGTCGGGTATTCATCCTTTCTGATGGAGGCATAATACTCCATAGTGTATATGGACCACATCTTCCTTATCCATTAGTCCATTGAAGGGCAACTTGGTTCTTTCCACAGTTTGGCGACCGTGGCCATTGCTACTATAAACATCGGGGTACAGATGGCCCTTCTTTTCACTACATCTGTATCTTTGGGGTAGATATGAACAGACACTTCTCCAATGAAGACATACAGATGGCTATCAGACACATGAAAAAATGTTCATCATCACTAGCCATCAGGGAGATTCAAATTAAAACCACATTGAGATACCACCTTACACCAGTTAGAATGACCAAAATTAGCAAGACAGGAAACAACATGTGTTGGAGAGGATGTGGAGAAAGGGGAACCCTCTTACACTGTTGGTGGGAATGTAAGTTGGTGTAGCCACTTTGGAGAACAGTGTGGAGATTCCTTAAGAAATTAAAAATAGAGCTTCCCTATGACCCTGCAATTGTCAATCTTTTTTTAAAGATTTTAATTATTTATTTGACAGAGAGAGATCACAAGCAGGCAGAGAGGCAGGCAGAGAGAGAGAGGAGGAAGCAGGCTCCCCGCTGAGCAGAGAGCCCGATGCGGGACTCAATTCCAGGACCCTGAGATCATGACCTGAGCCGAAGGCAGAGGCTTTAACCTACTGAGCTACTCAGGTGCCCATTCCCTTCCAATCTTTTGAGTGATGACATTACAACATGCCCAAATCCCCAAATCACAAGGTGCCCAATCTACTTTCTCACACTCTCTCTCCGAACCACCCATGAAGCTCCACTACTCAATTTCTTAACTATGTTCTGCTAATTATCATCTTTTCTCCTTCCTAATTGCCACCACCTCTTTTCACACCCCCATCACATGGCATGGCCTCCTAAATGGAATCCTGAGATGCCCTAACCTGGGTCCAGCCTCCTGTCCACTCTGATTCTTATTCCCCTTCTAGAACTCTGTCAGATCACATCACTGACAGCACTCTAGAGTCCATGGTAAGAAGTACAGACCTTCTAGCACATCATATGAAACCCTTTACAGCCTGACTCCCACAGAACTTTCTATTCACATGACCATGTACAAAACTGAGTTGTGTTTTCTCAAACACATGCTGTGGGTCCAAGAATGTTTGATGAATCACAACTAACCTCTTCACTCTAGACTTCTCTCAAATAGTATCTCTTCCTTGATGCCAACCTGGAGAAGCTGACTTCTCCCCAGTTTGTCTAGCATGGATACACTTTTACTGGTGGGCTTCCTTCAGTATCATGCTTTAGCAAGAGTGAGAAATACAGACTTGGATTGAATTCTCACTCTCGCTGTGTGACATTGGATTTATTAAACTTCCCAGGCCTTAGTTTCCTCCCCTTCTGAATAATAACACCTCCCTCATGTGGACATTGGCAGGATTCAGTAGTATTCTAAGCACCTTTCATGATCCATCATCATAGAGATAACACCATAATTTTTAAATTGTTTTTTTGCTTTTCCTCTCCTTCCCACCTAAGTTGTAAAGGTTTCTTGATACAATTGTAAATCTTAAGCACCTCACACGATACTTTCACAAGGATGTTCAGTAAATGTTCGGAAATGAAATATGTCAATGAACAAACATTTATTAACTAAGATATCCAAGGAATTAATTTGCATGCTTTCAGAGATATAAAACAACTTAAAATTACCCTCAGAGAAATAAGAAAGCATCATGTAAAATGGTTATGCGTGCCATATTATGACACACAACTAAATTGTTCAGACAACAATAGTCATGATCTTTAATTAAAACTGGTTCTACAGGGAGGGGCGCCTGGGTGGCTCAGTGGTTAAAACCTCTGCCTTCGGCTCGGGTCATGATCCCGGGGTCCTGGGATCGAGCCCCACATCGGGCTCTTTGCTCTGCAGGGAGCTTGCTTCCTCCTCTCCCTCTACCTGCCTCTCCGCCTACTTGTGATCTCTGTCTGTCAAATAAATAAATAAAATCTGGTTCTATAGGGAAATCATTATTGGTTTTCATCCCAGAATTAAGTGTTTAATTATTATCGAAGTCTACATTAAGAACTATTTAATCATTCTCTCCACAATAAGAACTATGACTATAGACAGAAAATAATCTCAAAGGAAGATCAATACCAAGTTTATTTAAATTTTCATAGAGTAGGAGAGATTTGTTTCTTACAAAGCAAAATAAACAGAAACTAGGATATCTATCAAAACCTGGATGAGATATTTTGTGAGAGATTTATGCTGTATGGATCCTAAAAATGACAATTTCTGCTACTCCATATTTTTTTAGAGGCTTTATTTATTTATTCGACAGAGAGAGAGAGATCACAAGTAGGCAGGGAGGCAGGCAGAGAGAGAGAGGAGGAAGCAGGCTCCCCGCTGAGCAGAGAGCCCGATGTGGGGCTCGATCCCAGGACCCTGGGATCATGACCTGAGCCGAAGGCAGAGGCTTTAACCCACTGAGCCACCCAGGTGCCCCTACTCCGTATCTTTTTAGAGACAGTGCTCTTGTCTCCTCCATCATCTTTGATACTCACATGTAATGAGATGTGTTCTAACATAGGATAAAATAAGCATCTTGTCCTCATGTGAAGACTTTTTAATTATTCTTAGTGAAGGGTCTATAGTTTTAATGAAATCAGATAAGCACAGAGATGAGAGCAATGCTAGAGTACAGGCAGGAGCTAAAGGGCACAGACTCTGCTGGTCTGCAGTGGGGGCAGGAGCTAATGGGCACAAACTGTACTGGTCTTGAGTACTGGCAGGAGGTAATGGGCACAGACTATATTGGTCCAAGGTGGGAAAAGGAGAGGGAAGAGAGAAGAATGGTATATGTTGGTCCTATGAAGATTTAAAAGATGAAAACATATGGAAAAATGAATTCAAGACTACTCAGAGTCTCTACTTTAGGAAAGTGCTAGGGAGGATTTCCTGAAATTAGAGGCCCAAACTTAAAGATGGATACTGTAAAGAAGAATGGCCTATTAACCCAAACCATACATTAACAGTATTTTGTATGACTCTTCTATCTCTTATACCTCAAAGTGGTTTAATAGGATCTTATATATTATATTATACTATATTATATTATATTATATCATATTATATTATTGTTAATATATTTATATTAAATAAAACTTTTCTTTCATTAATATTATTCTGTTGACTCTTGTCTAAAATGCAAAGTCACAGAGTGAAGTCTGAATTTATCCTACTGGGAATCACTAAGAGCTGGCAACTGTATTTTATTATCCTGCTCTTATCTTTTTAATTATGTATCCCCTTGGCAAATGTTATACTCTGAGTTACTGTTTGTTCCTTTGGGCTTCATCCCTTTTCTTAGCTTTGACAAATGTCTCTTATGTTTGGCCTGAGTTTGTTTTCAGTGATTGGCCCACCTTGCAAGCAGACAAGTCATCCATTGGAGGGGTTCTGCGGCCCATGTCTTCTTTTCTCATGTACAGATTTTCCCATCCATGCAATGCACTCCCACCGGTTTGCTGCCATTGGTTACCCACCGCAATCACGAGGAGGCATGAGCTCTATATGCTACTTGTCACAGGGACCTGGTCAGAAAGCTGGTTATGTGTAAATCTCCTCACTGTTCACCTTAGAGTTACCCTAATCCAGTGCCGAAGAGATGGGCTAGCATTGCTGGAACATTCCTGAAGCTAACCTGTGACCCATGCAAACAAGTGGAAAAGGTATGCTTTGCTAATGTTGGTCTTTTGTCCCTCCTTCTCCTGTTTCCATTATTCTTATATTTGCAAAGGAACAGTAATACCAAAAATTCTCTCAGCAGAGGGCACGCATGGAGCTTTCTCAGCCTGCATCGCCCACCAACCTGCAATTCCTTGTGGCCATGGGCAAAAGCCCAAATCCGGACCCTTTCTTTATTTTGAGATACAGCTACTGAATTTGTGTGACTGTTTCATTGAACTCCCTGATCTCTAGCTTGAGAAACAAAACTGTGAAACGAGTTCCAAATAAAATAGTTGAAAGACAAACTTTATTCATAAAGTAAATGAGATTTGGAGGAATCTTTATTCTTCTAGAGGAATCTTTATTCTTTTCTCAGCCATTTCCAAGGAACTGTGCTTTAACTAGTACTGTCTTTAACTTCATTCCTAAGTCCAATTTTATACTGTGGATATTTACTGGAACTCATGCTTTTAAAGTGAATAGAGCTCATTATGAGAGTGTCAGATATTCAATTGCTATTCACCAGCTGATGTTCCCTCCCCAAAACTAAACAAATTTTTTATTCTTTTCTCATTTCTGTGGAGAAAGCACAGGAAGGGAGACCATGTCACTGCAAAACATTCACTAAATTGGTTATCTCCCTTATCTTAGAACATCAGTTTTCAAACATTTTCTAGAAACCATTGCTAAAAACTAAATCTTTTCCAATTCCTATACATGAAACAAAAATAGATAATGTAATTTTATATATATATGTATGTGTGTGTGTGTATATATATATATATATATATATATATATATATATAATCTCCCCACTTATCTAGAGAAAAGCTCACCTCAGTTGGCACAATGGGGTAGTATCTCATTATATTCATGTGGGTGAGAATTATATTATCTTCTACCCAGCTCTTTTCTATTAAAAAGAGCAAAATTCAAGGACTCTTGATTATTTAAAGAAAATTATATTTTTCACGCACGCTGACTCTATTACTGAAATAATTTAGCCACTGATGCCTGAGGATTTAATCATGTACTTTCAAAGCAGCCAGTACAAGGCAATTGAAAATTGTATGACTCACTATTAAGGCTGTTGCTTATTTTTATAAAAATAATGAGACAGAACTGAAGGGGAGAATGTAAGGAAAAAATTGCTAGAGTTCTGCCTAATAATGCAAAATACTAACTTCGTTGTGAGCAAGACAATCTTGCAAATTGTCACAGTTCAAAACATATATTTCTTCCTTCTCATCAAAAGAGACTTCATTGAGCCCGAAAATTAATGTTTTCACACGGGAGATTTGTCAGGCATGTGATTCAACAGTTAATTTACAGACATGAAAATAAACAAAGAGGAACATCTGAAAGGAAAGGGAGACAGGGCTCCTAGAGGTGGGCTGACAGAAGTGAGGTAGAAATTAGGCTTTTAGACATTTGGCAAGAAATTAAAAATTTAAAGAATTTTCAGAAGGATGGGGACCTGAAGGGAATGAAGGAAGACTGTGAACTGGGAACATCCAAAAGGAGAGGACTCCTCTGCAAAAGGTTTACATTCTTCAGTGAATTAACCGTATCCTATGACAACACTAATATTGAAGTGGAGATTTCTATCCTGGAAATCCTTTAAACGTCTGGCATAGCTTCACAACTTTGTGGGTGAATATCATAAAGAATAAGGAAAAGAAACAGGAAGAAGTGTGGCCTGCCCTACGAGGAGGAGGAGGCTTCTCAGCTGGACTTTCAAACTCCCCTCCAGCCCCAGAGATGAACAGGGATCATAATACTTGCGAAAAGAATGAACGTCAACTGATCATAAGTGAGGCGTATTTCTAAGGTTGTCTTCTTCTTTGCAGTGTTTCTCAGAGCAACCAGAACCTGGTTATTGAGATTCTCTATTGTAAAATATAATTCATGTGATCCAGCTGTAGGAAAACTGAAAGCAAGTGTCCATACAATGAACAAGAGATGCCATCTTCCTTGGGTATCTTGCCTCACCTGTTAACGTACGTGCATGGCCAGTGCAGTGGTGGGGCCTGGAAGCTCTGCCTGGCTGGCAATTCTCACTAGGAAGGTTGTGCTTCCTCTCCTGCATCAGTGTTTAAAGCTAGATGAGCTTGATCCTGTGAGCTCATCCTGTGAGCTAAGGACTGTAAAATCCTTAAATCTCAACAGGTGGCAACTTGTTCACATTCTGTCCTCTGTGGATATCCAAGTAGAAAGTAAAACAGCTTCTCTAGGGACTCTGTCCAAGAGTTGCAGGTGTTGAGATGATCAGAGGCCATCACAGAGCTTAGAAGCAACAGAGGATTCTTGGGGGACAACTTCCAGATGGTTAACTGAGATGAGATACTAGCACAAGTCGGTCTTCCCTTGCTAGGTACCTAACCCAACAAGAGAGAGGGATGGCTGAGACAGAGGCCAGGCTGTGGCCCAAGGATCTCAGAACTACTATATAGTGAATGAACTTCAAGATCACTCTTTCTGTGCCCTTACCTGTCCCTTTTTCCTCTTCTTACTACCCAGTCAAAAAGCTCAGGGAAGTTTCTCACTGAAAACAAGGTTGCCTCCACTGAAGGTAGAAGTGGAAAATCAGATGCTGTCAAGGACTTGTGAATGTGTCAATGGTAGCAAATGACCAATGAACTCTTTATCATCATAGCAAAAATCTATATAGGAATAAAATAAACAGGGAGATGGTCATAAATGAGTATTTACCAAATCACAAGTGACATGAACAGCACAAAAAGTCCTCAGAGATAATGATAATCTGATGGAAAGTAAGATAATCTTGTCAAATAGCGAATGTTGATTTGACATGCAGATCAGTTTCCCCTTATCTCTTTAAGACACTCACCAGATTATTTTCACAGTGGTGTGATGGAGCATAGTTTGTGGTGTTTTCCGGTACATGCCCTGGGGCACCCACACTGGCCTCCAACTCATTAGTACTGTCCTGTGCCCACTTCTTGGTACTGATATTGCTTGTTATACAACTACTTTGAATTATTCAAAAGCCCTATAGAATCAACCTGCTGTCCACTTCTATTCCCAACTCCCACTTTTCACTTTTTCCCATCTGGGTTTTAGTCTCTTTAGGCAAAGAATGTGAAAAGACACAAACTTCCCAGTGTATTGAAGCTCCAGTGAGCCAAACCCTCTACTTCCTTTTAATTCCAAAGGTTTTACCACAGATTGTTATAGAGCACGGGAAAAGCATAAGTATAAAAAGCTTATGAAGTTATAATGTAAAAAATTACTTCTAGGGCATCTGATTCTAGAACAAAGAGTAAGTACACACCAAAACTTTGATCTCTTTCTCAAAGCACAGAGAAATTATAGAAAAACGTAGTAAATATATAACTGCAGATGAAAACAAGTCAAAAGAATTCTCTAGGAACAAGAAATTGAAAATACTCAGCCAGGACACCCAGAGCACCCATCTGAAGCTAGGGACCAGAGCTGCCCTGTCCAAGTTAGACTCAGACCAGAGCCGCACGACCCAAGCCAGCTCCAGGCCAGGGCCACACCTACAAAATAATCAGCACCCTGCGCGGACTCACAACTGAGAACCGTTTTTTGAGTTTTCGTCAACTGTTCAAGGAAACCAATATTCTGAAGAGACATACAAAAAAGAAAAAGAAAAAATCAGAAGCAGTAGGAAATTTAAAAATAAAACATCTAAAAGAATTTAAAATATAAGTATAAAAGAGGCAATTAAAGCAAAAATATTATGAAACAAGAACAAGAAATCCTTCGATCAGGACAAGAAAAGTTATGAAGAAGTTATTTTTCATTATGTTCAGTAAGCCAACATACAGTACATCGTAAGTTTTTGTTAAAGTGTATGATTCATTAGTTGCATATATCACCCAGTGCTCATCCCAACACGTGCTCTAATAATAAATAGTATTATTAAGTTTAAAAATACAATATGATATATGACTGAATAGCAGACAAAAGAGAATAAATTGCTAAACCAGAAGATTTAACTCTGAAAATCACCCAGAATGTAGCACATACACAAAAAGATTTAAAACAGAAAATGTAAAATCAATAAGTCTTCTTTTGGCTTTATCACTTTTATTTTTGAGAGTATGTTGAGAGCTCAATGAGCTTCCTTTCCTTTCATCTAGCTTTATGTAGTGGGCCCAGTAGATTCCACTCATGTTAGGGGAGAACAGTTACTGGAAGATTCATTCAAGAGGATTGTTGTTGTATTTTTTTTCTTTTAAGAACTACATAATTTTTAAAAAAAGAACTACATATTTATTTAATAATAAGATGCTAATGATACTGTAAACAAACAAACAAAAAACACAAGGAAAAAATATTTTTTATCCACTAAAAATCTCACTACCCATCAAAAACCACTGATAATAGAGGCATCTGGGTGGCTCAGTGGTTAAGCGTCAGACTCTTGGTTTTGGCTTAGGTCGTGATCTCATGGGCCATAGCTCCTCAGTCTCCATGCTCAGCAAGATGTCTGCCTGAAGATTCTCTCCCTCTGCCCTCTGCCCCCCTCACTCCCCCAACCACTCACATACGAGCATGCACACATGTGGGCTATCTCTCAAATAGATTGTTTAAAAAAAAAAAAGACCACTAGTAATAATTTGGTGGACATCTTACCCCCAAACACACATATGCATGCCCACATATATGCAAATTTTTAAAAATGAAATAATATTGTATTATTATTTTATACACTAATATTCCTACTTCCTAAAAATTTTCCACATCAATAAATAAAGATAACCATCTCATATACAGTAGGTACCAAAAAACAATGTTATGGCGTCAGAATGTATATAATCCACTAATGGAAATATTGTTTCTTAACTGTTCACTGTCATAAACCATCATGTTTAATCCTCCCAATTGAGACACTTACTTTATAAGGTTATTTCATCCATCCATCTATAACCTCAGTTCCTTCCCTGGTTTAGGAAGACAATGTAACAAAACTATAGTCTCACATCTTTTCCCAGAATATTTTTGCATTTCTTAAAAGGGAAATCTCTAATTTTATTACTTTCACAAAAGTTTCTTTGGGTTATGAAATTTGGGAGTGAGCATTCTAAAACACAAAGAAAGGAAACGCAAATTTAAAAACCAAGCAGTTCAAATAGAGGATATTTAGAAGGACAGCCTGAAAGGAAGAAAATTACAGATATCCTTTCCCACAGGGATATGCACCTGAGAAGATGTGGGAGGAAGGCAGAGTTTCACCCCTCCTTCATTGCTAACACAGTTACTCATGGTCTTAAAATAGCAAAAGGAAAAGGACATAGGGCCCCTAGCCACCTATTATGATTTGCTTTAACTTCTAAGAGACAAAAACTTTCAAAGACTTTGCTTAAATAAGAAACACATTGGGCTAATAGGTTTATATTATACCTTTATGATACATGGAAGAAAGATATTGGAGAGATCATCAAAAGGGTGTGACCACAGGTTGACCTTGAGCTGAACCTGGCAATCTGAGACTCCTCGCCCCTCCCCGTTCTTGGAATGTGCATCCCACTTGCCTTTCCCACTGCCAGAAGTTGCCCCAAGGTACTCAGCCTTGAGACAGTGATGTGGTATGGGGCCCAGTTTCAGATTATACTGCAAAGGTCCCGAGGTTTTGAACTAAGAAGAGGAAAATAATTCTGCTTGAAAATAAATTGTTGAAGTAGTGATACTTTCAGAAAAATACAAGTGTGTTTAAGTACTAAAATTAATGCAGCAAATTATCCACCAAAGTAACCAAATAGGAAACCAGACATCTTAGGCAGCAAAAGTTACATTTCAGAGGACATGGAACAACTTCCCCAGTACAAGTGGGTGTCCTAAAAGTTCCCATTATTAAAGTAACTCTTATAGAGGCAATTTTATAAAAATCAAAGACAGAAAAAAGCAGCACTATATGTTTTCTTAAGACCGGGAGTTTTGTGAGTGCTTTCATTTTATCATTTAACTGAAAGGGAGTTGACAATACCCAATGGTATAGATTGCTACAGTTACTATCAAGGAACTTTGATAATACCTCATAGCTGAGAAATTTCCTCTGTTATTTCCTTATGTTGAAACTAAAATTATCATCATCACACAATTTCTGGGCTAAAATCAGTCCCTGGGGCTTCTTGACAAAGGAGATGAAGTCTCCATTTATGATAAAGAAAATGCCCAATTCTCTTCCTCCTTTAGTAGCTAGAGGGGGATAAATGAAGGTATGGGCTAGAACAGATATGTGTATTAGCATCAAAGCAGTGTTTTTGAATTCTGTATATGCAATGTGGGGTCCTGTAACCTTTGCCAGCCATGTTCCCATCAAGGCTTTCTCTCTTCTGACCTAAATTACTTCTGTGGCACGCACCAGTAAAAATGACAGTAATTTGAAGCTGTTTCTCTAGAAAGAGATTTATCCGTGGTAGTATCATCAGAAAACCATAAGCTTCCCGAACCTCTCTTGCAAGGTTGTTATCATCATTTCAACCATTCTTTGTCCTTTCAATTCAGTCCCAGGAACTTTTTTTTTTAATTTAAATTAATTTTAAAGTTATAAATTTATTTTCTTTTTTTTATTTATTTCTTTTCAGTGTAACAGAATTCATTGTTTATGCACCACACCCAGTGCTCCATGCAATACGTGCCCTCCTTAATACCCACCACCTGGCTCCCCCAACCTCCCACCTCCCGCCCCTTCCAAACCCTCAGACTGTTTTTCAGAGTCCATAGTCTCTCATGGTTCATCTCCCCTTCCAATTTCCCTCAACTCCCTTCTCTCCATCTCACCACGTCTTCCATGTTATTTGTTATGCTCCACAAATAAGTGAAACCATATGATAATTTACTCTCTCTGCTTGGCTTATTTCACTCAGCATAATCTCCTCCAGTCCTGTCCACATTGATACAAAAGTTGGGTATTCATACTTTCTGATGGAGGCATAATACTCCATAGTGTACATGGGCCACATATTCCTTATCCATTCATCCGTTGAAGGGTATCTTGGTTCTTTTCACAGTTTGGTGACCGTGGCCATTGCTGCTATAAACATTGGGGTACAGATGGCCCTTCTTTTCACCACATCTGTATCTTTGGGGTAAATACCCAGTAGTGCATTTGCAGGGTCATAGGGAAGCTCTATTTTTAATTTCTTGGGGAATCTCCACACTGTTCTCCAGAGTGGCTGCACCAACTTGCATTCCCACCAACAGTGTAAGAGGGTTCCCCTTTCTCCACATCCTCTCCAACACACGTTGTTTCCTGTCTTGCTAATTTTGGCCATTCTAACTGGTCTAAGGTGGTATCCCAGGATCTTTTTTGCTGCCTCTCAGCATGCAGAAATGACTCTAGCTTGTCC
The DNA here is from genome assembly GCA_004024625.1 of Mellivora capensis. Classification (NCBI taxonomy): domain Eukaryota; kingdom Metazoa; phylum Chordata; class Mammalia; order Carnivora; family Mustelidae; genus Mellivora; species Mellivora capensis. Next base: position 4,502 of record PISX010027055.1, on the reverse strand, counting down.
ATGTCCCAATGGTGCCATCTGCTGACCAATATGGGGCATTCACCTTGATTCAGAGTTCAATCTCAATGGCGGGATTCAAAAAACAGGGGTCTTAATTCAATGCATAATCGACTCTGAACATAACTTAAATCAGTTTACTAGGCATAAAGGCTAATAAATATCATATAGGAATCTACACTAGGTAGAATTAAATGGTACCAGAATTGCTTTATGCCCTAAAATTCTTGATAACATTTCTAAAAGATTTTCATTATTATAATGATCCATTTCTCCTTTCTTCTTATTCAAAACCATGAAGATATATCATCCTGTCACAATGAGGAAATATCCTATCCTTCTTACCTCTTCTCTAGATTTATCACACGTAACTATGTCCAATAGGTTGTTCTTCTCTGTAGTAATTGTCAGGACAAATCTGTGATTTTAAATAAGATCCAGATAGTAGTCTCTGAGTTAGCCTTTACAGATTTCCTAAGAAGTATTTATGAAAAATCAGAGATAAAAAAAATTCCTAGGGAGACTGAAATATACTAATGACATCCACATTATTTCATTTAAAAGAATATCTCTTAAATGTAAAATTTATGGCACTAAATTGTGAATCACAACCCATGGCTGACCAGGGCAATCTTCCAAAGATAGTAATCATGCCCCCCTAAGAATGGGGATCAGGATGTTACAAGGTCTACAGTTACTACGTGTTAGATGAAAGATAAGGTAAAAATATCACATGTTTTCTGCAACTAGGGTATCATTGTGTTTATTATACATTGGTTATTAAATCCCAGAAGTTTGCATTTTGGAATCTAATTTTGAAATGAAAATCTTTGCCTGTCTTTAAGGACATATATAATGTCCTTAACATTATATATTATTGGGGGAATTTTGTAAACTTTGAGAGCCTTCTCTTTACCCATATGAATTTTGTCCATGTCGGGGCCTGGTTGGCCAGAGGGAGCCGTTTGGTTGTGGGCTTGGGTTGACCCCGCCCCTCCCAGAGAAACTTACTTGCAAACTCCAGATATAGGGGCGGGCCAAGCCGGATGGACACATCCAATCAGTGGGGTGCGCATATATTTGCTATGGTGAATGGAATTCAATTGGCCACCCATATTGCTGACCGAGCATGACTGTGCAGTTTTCCCTGTGTGTTGCCATCTCACTGGCCACCTGTGTATAAGCTAGGCTCAACCCCACCTCCATAAAGGTTAGTCTGTGAGGCAGGGGAGTAGTAATGATAGTTGTTGGGGTTGGGGTGGTCCTTCGGAGCAGCATCGTCGGGAGCACGGGGGGTGTTGGGAGCTTCGGCCTCACTGGGAGTCGGCCTCGCTGGGAGCGTTGGCCTCACCTGGGAGAGTCGTCGTTGGGAAGGGTCATCATCGGTAACGGAGTCATTGGGTAGGGTAGTCATTGGAAGCGTTGTCGTCAGGTAGTGGAGTTGTCGGGGTCCGTGTCCTGGTTATCATCGCCTCTTTGTAAGAGACGGCCCCAACTGGTCGGTTTGAGTTTCAATGCTTGGTGCAAAATAAAGCTTTGCTTGACCTTCGCTTTGCATCAGTCTCATTCCTTTGACCACGGACCCTAACATCCACATGAAATTGAGCTTGTCTTGGCTATACCTAGCCCTAAAACTTGACCTAGAAACACTACCAGTGTACCATGGTGCAGCTACTCCCTGAAACTTCAAATGGTAACTATGACATAGAGCTGACTGTGTAATTGGGAACCAATGAGTGTAGTTCCAGAAACATAACCCTGGAATTGGGAGAATGTGGACAGATAGTTGGGTTATCCACAGTATTGCACGTGAGATCTAAGACCTTGGTCTGTTAACTAAGAGAAATGAATCAGTGTGTGTTGTGTAATTATGCTCATTAAACAAATTAATTTGTTATGAATAACATTAATACTGACTATTGGACCTGAAAAAAAAAATGGGAGTGGGAAGACAAAAAACTTGGAGCATTAGTTAAAGATACAATTAACTCCATTTATTTCAAAAAATACATTTAGCTCCTTCCGTTTTTTTAAAGACATTATTTATTTATTTGACAGACAGAGATCACAAGTAGGCAGAGAGGCAGGCAGAGTGAGAGGGGGAAACAGGCTCCCACTGAGCAGAGAGCCCAATGTGGGGCTCGATCCCAGGACCCTGGGACCAAGACCTGAGGCAAAGGCAGAGGCTTTAACCCACTGAGCCACCCAGGTGGCCCACATTTAGCTCCTTCTATGTTCCTCTGTACTATGGTCTGTGCCTGAGATTTAGTCTCTGTCCATGTGCAGTTTATAGGCTAGTGTTTATGTGAATGCGGGCTGGGGAGGGTTACATTAACAAATTTCAAATTACTATTTTAAGTTCAACAATAATAATGTACTAGACACAGCAATAGCACAGAGCAAGGAGAAATCAGTGCGGCTAAGCCAGATTAGGGAGAGCTTCCCAGAATAGAAGATAATTGATTTGTGCTGGTAAGAATGGGAATGATAGAAAATTACATCTTTCTGAAAGCCTACCATGGGCCTGATATGTGTAAGATGCTTCATACACATTATCTCATTTAATTCTTACAGCAGAATCTTACAGAAAGCTGTGAGGTTTGAGTTTTTACACCATTTTTGCAGATGATGACATTGGTACCCAAAGTGATGAGTCTAGAATCTGAAGCCAAACTCTCTGGTCTTCAAAACTCATACAATTGTTCCATCATTTCTATAATGCAGGAGCTTAGAAAGGGGAAGTGAAAGATGCTTATGGAATGATATAGAGACACAATTCTTTAAAGAGCTCTCCCAGAGTTTTAGTATGGTAAAATGGCTGAAATGTGGGTGTGAGTAAAAAGAGTGATTGTGTATGAGAACAGACAAAAAGATAGGAGGCTGGTCTACTGAGAGGTTCGAACACTCAACCTTCAGTCCAAGTTTTCTTTATGATATATTTACGAATTAGGGGAGAGCATGCTATAAAAAGATTAGGTTAAGGGAACCAAGGATGATGGGAATAGGCACCAAGAAACTTATCTGAACACAATAGAAAGAAGACACATGGGAGCGACGATATGTTCAAAGAAGAATAGAGAAGAAGGTAAATGAAAGAGAAAACAGTGGGGGGAAATTATAGACAGGAGATTTCAGTGAGGTAGAAGTGAAAGTCTAGTGGGAGAATGGAGTGACAAATTTGAAAGAAAGGAGGTTATATTCAGAACGGGGTGTTCAAGTTTGAAAGTTCAGAAATGGGGTAGGTAAGGGTGATGGCAGGTTCCAAGGAATGGCCCCAGGTTTGGATTCTGGAGTAGAGTGGAGGTGAGAGAAAGTGTATGAGAGTTTTGAGGCTAAGGCGATGAATGGTTCATCGTTGAAAACTTGAGACTGAATGTAGACTTCAGTTAGGGAAAGAAAGATCTCTGGCTACCAAAGAGTTCAGTGTTTAGGCATGACTGTGAGAATAACTGGTGATAAGGGATGAGTCTGGAAGACCTATCTGGACTTTTACAGGAGAAAATGTTCTTGCAGGACAGGAGTAATGAACTGAAAAAGTTCTAACCTGACCTAATGGGTAGACTTTGGAAAATAAATTTGGTTTTTTTCTATTAAGTTGGTTGCAACGTTTAAAAATTGTTAAGCTTTACATAAATACCTTCATTTCTGGGTTATATGAGAAATCAGAGGCACAATCAACAATTAACTTAATTACCAACATGGCGACTAACACAGCTGGCTTTTTGCGACATAAGGAATTTTCAGATAACGCAAATACAAATTCTCCTGAAAGGAAGACTCTTCTTTCAGTTAAGACAGAAAGTGTAAGTAATATTCTAAAAAGATTGTTGCGGAAGACGATAGGAAGGGTTAAGGAAGAGGTCAGTGGTACTTGGAGAATCACTGTGGAGAAAGCAATGCAGTTTGAATAGGTGAGCAAGGCAGAAGGTACAGAGTTTATGCATAGAGCTCAGTGATTGGGAATAACTAGGATGAGAGTCATGTAGGATTAAAGGGACCCAAGGCTTTATGCAGACGCAAAGAGGTGGTATTGGAGGCTTGGTACAATTAGAAGAAAATAGCCTGATCTGTGAAAGACTGAGGTTAATAGAAGCTAAAACCACGGAGCACGAGTGGCTCAGTCCTCAAGCAGCTCAGGTCCTAGGATTGGGTGTTGCGGGGCTTCAGCACAGACTCTGCTCCTCCCTTGACTTTTACCCCTCATCCCCCGACCCGGCTCGTGCTCACTCTATCTCACACACACTTTCTCTCTCCAATACATAAATAAATCTTTAAAATTAAAAAAAAATAACACTAAAATCCCTGCAGTTTTAAAGTCCAGGTGATTCCCAAAGGTAGAATTTCATGCATAAATACTATGAATTTTCAAATACTAATTGGCTTAAGAAAATACATTTGCCACATCTTCTTTATCCATTCATCTGTTGATGGACACCTAGGCTCTTTCCATAGACTCTTAATTTCACAAAACAAACTGAGGGTTGCGGGGGGGAGGGGGTCGGGAA
>PISX010027054.1:0-23534 GCA_004024625.1 Mellivora capensis | reverse complement strand
GTGTGATGACATCATAGCTCAATGCTGTTCCACACATGTTGCCCTCCAGAGTTCTCACTGTAAACCTCCTAGCTGCAAACTTCAGTCTAGGCGTCTGCTCCTCTTGTTGACTTGGTACACCATACCACTGAGAAATCAATTCATTATGGTTTTCTGTTGTGTTTATTTGTTTTGTTAATTGTTAATTTTCACATGAAAAATGGCAAGAAAGAGATACCCTTTTTCAAAATTATTACTGTATATCTCAGAAAATGCCTCTATCTATCTTAGAAAAAGTAATTATCTGTAGGTAGTAAATCTTATTTTATTGTGCAAATATATCCTCTTGTGGGTCCCCATTCACATATTCTGTTCCATATGGTCTGCTGCTTACTTAATGTTCACAAATGTTAAAGGCCACACTTACTATAATTCAGAACTTAAACATAAGTAGAGGTGTTGCCTGCAAATATCTTTAGATATGTCTTTAAGAAATTATTTTCTTTCTATGCTTTATCTTTTATGTATTTTAAGTCACTTAAACACACATATGATTAAGAATGCCTTGTAGTGAATGTCTGACTTTGAATTCATTTCTCTGACGTATTTACACAGGGCTCTAAGTTGGAGTGTTCATGCTAAATTGCCAAATCCGTTAAGTACATTGAGTCAAACTACTGGTTTGCTCCTGCCCTGAATCAACCCCATAGGTGCGATGTCATGGACAAAGCCTTGTTCTTTCTTTTTAATGTGGGTAGTGGTACCTCCTTAGCCAAGGTTTTTAGAAGAATAGAATGAGAGGGCATGTAAGAGAGTCAGTGTCAAGATCTGGGCCAGAGGTGGGTGTTATGAACCTGATCACTAGTGGATCGTTTCCATCTGCTATGGGTCAGTATGGGCAGCATGACTTCTTCTGCCTGGTGGTTCACCCACCAGCAAGAGTACAGCAAACAGGACAGCTCTCCCAGGGTTTCCAGGAATTGTACTCAGTGGCAGGAGTTAGAGGAGCATTAAGGTAATTTGCATGTGATTTGCATAAGAGTTGGTATTTATTCATAAAATTATATTGGCTACTTTCAAGTGATTTTCAGGTTCATTTGTTATTGCTGCACTGAGGGCTATGGCATTTTGATTTCCTTCTCTGTCTTCCTTTTCCCCCATGACTGTAATTAACATAAAAAACTGAATTGGGCAATTGAGAGATGAGAGAAAGCACAGGCCACAGGGGATGGCCCGGCATTGTAAACCTCACTTCCCTATCCCTCCGCTAATACCTTATGGCGCATTAACAATGCACAATAGCTAAGACAGCAGGCGTTGTTTCCTAATATTCCATGAATGCACCAACTGTGGACCCATCTCCTCAGGTCTCTGTATTTACTCTGCCTGGAATGTTCTTCCTCTGTATTTACTCTGCCTGGAATGTTCTTCCTCCAAACATTCATTCATATTGTTCATGTCTTCAAATTAGGGATGACAGATTTTGCAAATAAAAACGCAGGACATCCAGTTAGATTGCCCTTCATTTAAAGAATTAATAATTTTTTGCTGTAGTATGTCCCATGCAGTATTCATGACATACTTAAACTAAAAACTTATTTGTCATCTATCTGAAATGCAAATGTAACTGGGCACCCGTAATTTTTCTGGCAACCCTATCTCAAGTCATACATGTCTTCACCAAATGTCACCAGCTATGATAGGACTTTGCTGACCATTCTTAATCTAAAAGACTGAGCACTTCCTATCACGATGTCTACCCCATTCTGCTTCATCTTTGAATTCACAGTACAGGCCACTGCCTGACACGACAGCATATATTTCTTCATCTGGTGTAGTAGACAGGGCCTTCGCAGTAAACAGATGGTGCATTCAAATAGGTAAATACAAGAGAGTTGAATAGGGAGCTATTTACAAGAGGTGGGCAGCATCGAAGGAGGCCGTGGCATGACCAAGAACCTGGGGCAGCCCGACTGAGGTACCATCACTAGAGCAGTCCACAGACTTAGTAACTGGGGCACACAGAATGGGTGGGGAGGGTGGAGAGTAGATTTGACTGAGCTAATGGAACATTCACAGCACCTTTGGCCATTGTCAGTCTCCCCCGCTAGAAAGGAAGCTACAGAGTGGTAGCAGTTTTATTTTGCTCATTGTTCTATCTGTAGCCTCTGAATAATGCTTGCCATAGTAAATGCTTCAGAAACATCTGGTGAAGAATTCAGTGTGTTTGACCAGCGTAGCCAGCCAAGAGATGGTGGAACTGGCGAAAACAAGCAGTCTAGAGAAGCAAAGACTTAAGAGACAAAGGCAGGGCTAGTTTCTAGGAATACTTCTGATCTATTTATCAGAAACTTCATAGGCAACAGAGAGAGCACAGACAGCAGGTACATTCTAGGCAGTTGACACCAGGTCATCTAACAGATGTCATGGAGTTATCTTCAGAGAAGGGTGGAATGCGGAGGAGAAGCATACGGGATATATCAGAAAGCCAGGCAGGTGCTCAGCATCAAGGAACACCACCCAGCCCCTGGGCAATCCCAGAACTAGGGCTCTAGGATGGACATAGGAAGGCGAAATGGAGAAGATGATGGAGGCAGGGAGGACTGATGTCCCAGAGAGATGGGCATTCTCACTCATGGGACTGAAATTATGGTATCCACTCGGGAATCTTGTTATCAGACCTCAGAAAATGGAGACAGACTCTGAATAACAAGGTAGATTCAAGTTGTTAAGTCTTGAAATTTGAAGTTGGGACTGGCCCTGCAGTGAGGGAGACTTCTGAGCCTCACTGTTGGCCTTGATCCCATAGACTCTCCCCCAAGGACTGGACGAGGCCCGAGCTCCCCAGTGGGACGGCCAGCACTCTGTGAATGGGAAAGACAGAAATCAAGAGGGATAACTAATATTTATCAGGTATTTGTGTTGTAGCTAATACAGTCCTACATTGTTGGTATTTCTCATTAAATCCTAGGACTGCTCTGTGAGCTACTTGCTACTTTCCCCTTTTACTACTGCGGAAACTCACCGATACACCCGTGTTCAAAGACATGCGCAAAATCTATGTAATTGTTCTCTTCATATTTCTTTCTGAAGAAGAATCTTGGTTTCTAAAGATGAGTTTCTTCTGGCACTTGTATCAATTTCTGCTGAAATGAAGCTCTTCCTTTTCTTATGACATCAGGCCAAGATAACAAAGGGTTCTTTCTGGAATGTCCTAAATAATGGCTGGGTAAAAGTACATGTATTCAAGGGATTGCTTAGAACATTTCCCGCTACTGATCACAGGTGATTCATGGCAAAATGTGTTTTATCTGTGTTGCATTAAGGAGCTGATGATACTCAAAAATAACCTGATCCGGGGGCTTGTCAGTGAAGAAGCCCTGTGTGTTGGGAATGGATGAGGGATGGGTCTGACACAGGGGGATCCTGGTGTCTATAAATATTGAATGGTGGTAGTTTTTGTAGCTCAAAGCCTGGGAACTACCGTGTGAGTGGTTTTAAACTCAGTGTAGAAAATAATCATCTAAATATATCAACAGGGTCCTTGAGGTCTCCAGATCACATTTAGAAAATGCCCATTTTACCACCACCTCTAAAACAAATGTGTAGCATGGACATTTTTACAACTTTATCTCTCCTTTCCAAAAGGGAAAATAAGCTGAAAGGGAATTGTTCATTAAAATACCTGTTCAAGGGGTGCCCGAGGGACTCGGTTGGTTGAGCGATGGACGGCCTTTGGCTCGAGTCATGATCCCAGGGTCCTGAGATGGAGCCCCGCAGCAGGCTCCTTGCTTGGTGGGGAGCCTGCATCTCCCTCCCCCTCTACTGCTGTGCCTGCTTGTGTCAAAATACCTTTTCAAGGTATGGGTAGCCCGTAGTAGCCACCTGCAGCTCTCCAGTCCTCCTGTGGCTTATGAATAATTGGAGTAAACACATCACTAGCAGGTGGCAATGATGGAAATGATGATTACTTGGTTTTATAGAGAACCCTTCATTTAAGCTCTTTTAGATTAATCAAGATAGTTTTTTAAAAGACCTCTAATTACTTTCCTGTTAATTATTCATATTCACTAAGTATTTTATGCCTGCCTGTTAGTTAGTGGCCTTGTGAAGTGTGTCAAGGTATTAAATATTTATTCACAAGCCTGGCCATGAACAAGGACTGTCATGCCCTGTCCCATCCTGGGCTCAAGGCAGTCATTCTCCACATCTCCTTTCATCTATAGTGGCTCATCTTTAACAATAGGTTAAGAATAACACCTTGTATTTTCAGGATGCCTTCCATCTAGCCACTCTTGTTTTCATCGTTGACATGGGAAAGGTGTACTTCTAAGAAGTCATTTAATATCGTCCTACCATGGGCCACCTAAAGTATGTCTTTAGCATAACTGGCCATGATAACCTGATCTCATGACACCCCAGTCCCCGCTCTTACGCTCAAAGCAGACATTACTAATCCACACTGGAACTGTCCAGCTAGTCCCTGATCCAATTATAGAGCTTCTTAACACAGTGCCCCAAGCAATTTCCTCCAATCGATTGGTTTTTATCTGTGGTGTCAACTCATATTTATCATCCACTATCCACACTTGGAACACTCTAGTGAGGGTGAGCTTATTACTTCTCAGAGAACTTATTAACTCTGGTTGTGAGAACAGCTCTTTCTCAATACTCGTCAACAATTTAACCTATCAAAGCTATTCTCAAATTTCTGTCTCATAGCCCTTTATCTACCTTTTTCTTATCTACTCTATTTGTTTTACCTCTGTTTGTCCTTTAGCTGCAAAGTATCAACTCTAATCACGGTTCAAAGAAAATAGAACATAACTGCTCCATATTTATAGGGTCTGTTTTATTTCAAATCTACTCAGATTTTAAAAATAAGCAATCTACTTTGTAGGTTGTGGGGATACTGAGGAACATCCAGGCAGGAAACCAAAGACTTTCAAAACCCTTCTTAACAATAACCCTTCAAAACATAATGATAGAAGGTCACCATAAGAGGACTGAAGATGGAGAATTAGAAAAGAATTCATCATTGAAACTTGGAGCTGCTGGGATACCCAGGTGGTTCAGCCAGTTAAATGTTTGTCTTTAGCTCATATCACGATCCCAGAGTCTTGGGATCGAGCCCTGCATCAGACTCCTTGCTCAGTAGGGAGCCTGCTTCTCCCTCCGCCTGCTGCTCCCCCTGCTTGTGCTCTCTCTCTCTAACAACTAAATAAATAATATCTTTAAAAAACAAAAACAGAAACAAAAAAACCTCAAAAACTTGAGCTGCCTTTGGAGAAGCTGGGAGTTTTTCTGAACAGGTAGTAGGGGTAGCACATTCCAAACAGAGGAATGGGTCAGAGGTGTTGCACTGCCTATGAAAGATCTTTTAGACTAGAGATTTTGGAACTTAAACTGGAAGGTTTGCTAAAACACAGATTACTGGTCTCCTCAGAGTAGCTGATTCCATAGGTGCAGGCTGAGGCCCCAGACTCGGCCCTTCAACAAGGTTTCATCCTAGACCACACTTTGAGAACCACTGTTTCGAGCACAAGCAGATCTCAGTGTGCCTGCTCCAGTTCCACAAGGCTGGGCCTTCTTTTCTGTCTGTCTTACTTTCTAAGCAGGGAACATGGAAACAACCCGGGATGAACATATTGTTCAAAATCTTGAAGACTTGTCAGTCTGGCAAGACAATCTGTATCAACTTGGCCAATGTGCACTCACAAGTATGTCCCACTGGGTATCATCCGGCATTCAGCTGCAGAGATGAGAAGGGAAAGCACAGCCAGGAAAGGGGGTGAGGAAGAGACCCCAGGGGGCAGCATGGGGACACAGTGGGGAGGAGCCTTCCATATGAAGTTCTACAGCAATGTCTTCAGCATTGTGCTCTCTCTCTCTAACAACTAAATAAATAAATAGTCGTCTGTAGTGACTGTGATGTGGGCTCTGAGCCTTCACGGGCACGTGGCGTAATCACCTCCTCATGCAAGTCTCACTGCCATTCCAAGTAAGAGTAGTTTGTGCACCTCCTTCTCTCCGTCTTTTGAAGGATGGCACTTGCCGTTACTTATATTACCATTTAACATTAAAATAAAATTCCTTTCTGTTCCTTTCTCTATCTCCCAGCTACCCTCCTTGTTTCGATTCTCATTGTACCTGCCTTTAATGGGATTCCAGGTGAAATGATCCTCATACTTCAGTTCTATAAGCTATCAGTGTTTTCCCAATACCACTGCCATGATAAATACTTTGCTTTGAATGGAGATATTCTGTGCATCAGGGTGGTGTTGGGTATAAAGGAGCAATTCACAGGCAATTAGCTCAGCCTGGTGGGCCACTCAGTGCAAATCTGCAGGACGGGCTTCACTCTCTCGGAGCCACCCATGGTAGAAGCTCTAGAATTTCACTTTATTCCAACAGTTCTTTTCTTTCCCCTAATCTGGCCCTCCCTTCTGAGAACACAGCTGCTGAAGATGAAGCCAGAACTTTCAAAGAGAGAGAGATTCTAAAAGAGGGAGAGAGCTACGGGGAGCAGTAGAAAGGAGGAGGTTCAAGTAGCTGCTCATGGTATTTGACTGCATTTGCTTTGGGGACACTTCCTAAGAACATACTTGGCATATTCCTAGTGGACTACTTTGCAAATCTTATTCTTGCTGCGCTCTTCCCCACAAGGAATGTTGGGGGCACATTTCCTCTGACTGAAAGAAGCTTGAGAAGCTAGCTGGAGGGGTTTTCTTTGGGGAAACTCATTAGGCTGTTTCCCATATTACCTCTGAGGCATTTTCCTTCCAGAGTTGATGTGTTCAAATGTGTATCAACATTGTGCCCATCCAACCTAAAGACAACCACACACTTAAACAGAAGAATCGTGTATCTAGGAAACACAAGGGCAAATAAGGAAGTTGACATAAGAGGAAAGATTCTTGAAATTTTGCAGAAAGGATATCTGCTTCCCCTGCTTCTCCTTCTCTTCTTCTTTTTCCTCCTCTTCTTCCTCTTCCTCCCTTCCACTTCCCTTCTTTACAGTCTCCTTCCCGTGTTCCCCTCTTCCTCCCCCTTGTCCTCCTCCTTCTCTTCTCCTTCTCTCTCTCAAAAAACAGTCAATTTAGTTTGTCACTCATCATTAGCAGTTAATGTATTCATCTTTCTCTATTCCCATGCCCTCCGTATAGTGATTTCTGTACTTCTCAATAAATTACTCTCCTCTAAATGAGTTTTATGATTTCTCAGCATTTACCACATACGAGATTTCATGGTTACTTGATTCCACCAGACCTTCTCCCTTTCTCCAAGTATTCAAGTGACACTGGGCATATATTTTTTTCTTTTAAATCAGAGTGGATTTTCACTGGCTTTGCTTGCCGGAGTGAACTGGGGATGCTCTGGGGTGATCCAAATTCCCAGTAAGGACATGCTAATCAATGTGGTTCATTTTCTAAAGCTCTCCTTGTTATTCCCTTTGCCTGGCTAATCATAAATTGGTCCTTAATACATGGGAGGGCAAAGAAATTAGGAGAAGCCAAAGACACAAGTGAACTCTGGCAAGAAGCCACTGTGTTTTCCCTTTTCCAAGATACTGGGTCTTTGTGGAAGGGGACAGCTGCTGCAGAGAAAACAGGACATCTCAGGCCTCTGGGGGAAAAAGACAGTTGGAATACCTTAATCTTGTTGAAAATTCAAGCAGCTTATCTTTTCGGAAGGTTCCCTTGTGTAATAAGAAGTGTGCTTGATATTGCAAATTCTGCTTTGCAAGTGTTGTCTGGTGTCCTCTTATACTGTGTGAATGTTCTTTCTCTTCCTTTCACCACCCCCCACACCAAGCAAACCAAGCACGTGTTTGGCTCTTGGTCAGTTCTTCTTTGGGTCTAAACGTCTTGGCATTTCTGTCTCAGTTTTGGCTGTAGGAAAGAACATTTTTCAATAATGCTGCTGAAATCCTGCTTTCTCTACTTCAGTGCTTTATCTGGCAAAATGATTTGCTGGGACCAGACCCAAAATAAAGGGGGAAAAAAAAAAGAAGGAAAAGAAAGAAAGAAAAAGAAAAATGGCTGTGGGAGGCAAGATGCTAGCGTCTCCACTCATGATTCTGTAGCTTGTCACTTTCCTTTCCAAATCTCAAATCCTTCACCCCGGAGAGTCTTGGCATTTTGCATGAGAAGAACTATTCGATCCCACACCAAACTCTTGATACTGATCCCCCCCCCCTTTTCACTATACTGTCTCCTAGATTAAGCATTTGAGAATAGGACAACCCTCATGCCAGGAAAAAGCAATCAAGAATGGAGTGTTGTGGCCAAGACTGACCAGGACCCCTATAGGATCTGGACTCCCAGGGCCATGTGTAAACATCTGTGAAGTTGTTGGTCCGTCTCATTCATCTCCAGGTGCTTTCCATTGTCTTTGGTTTGTGCTACTGGCCGAAGATTTCCTCCTCCTTGTTGTCAATTTCTATTCAGCACATGGAAGCTGTTCTCCCAAACATGCTGCTGCTTTCCAAGGTTTTGGACTGCTTGTCCTAGGTGTTGCTGGGAGGGCTGACAGAGTGGTGGAGGGGAGCTGAAATGCTGCTGGCCCTCTTAGCAGGCATGAGCTGAGAACCCTCTGCCACCTCATTTTTTGGTCTTTGAGCTCCAGACAGGAACCCACCGCTATTTTACTCCCACGGTTTAAGATATTGCTCCCAGCTTCTGCTTTCCTCCTTCTTATGTACCAAGGATCAGTTGCAGTATGGGCTCAAACAGTGAACTTTTGAGACTTTCTAAAGGGTCTACCAGTTCAACCAGGGAAAGAGAAAGGAGATAAAAACATGTGTGCTGAAGTTTCAAATGGCCTCATCTCAAAATAAAATTACTCTCAAGGAATGTAACTGAGCCCTAATTTCCTCTTCTACTTAAACCTCCACTTTTCCACCACAATTTTTAGATAAGGAGATGTTTGCCATAATGTGTGGAAACAGACATAGTTCTACTCTATTTCCAAAATATCGTATTTCACTTGTTACCTGAAAACTATTTTTATAAATTTATCAACATATTTCTAGCAGTGGCTGTAACTTGGGAAATCCTATATGTTAGCAGGAAGGGAAGTTGAAGTCTATGAGTATGATTATGACTATCCCTCTGAGTACAGATCTGTCTACATTCCATATTAATATTGAAAGAGCCTGAAGTTGTATATTTCCTCTTTCAACTAGGTTATTTTAAGAGAGTTTTATGTGTTTTAAAGTTTCTAAGAGATTGGAATTTGGGGAGTTTAAAACATGTGCTATAAATTTCCAGATTCGTTGCATTTTAATTAAATAATATAACCTATAACTCCAGGACTTGGGTAATTTATTAAAATCATTTTTGTAGTCTGGGAGATGAATAATATGTGTAAATATTCCATAAACCTTGAAAAAGAGTGAGTATTCTCATTTCTAGGATACAATTGTCAAATGTTGTTAATTAAATAATCATTACTAATGACAACATCCAGATTATTATTTTTTGCTTCTTTACTGTCTTCTTGCAGTTTTAGACTCAGAGTAATGTTATAAAGATTCTCACTGCTACCGTTTCAGTCAATGAATTGTTTCCTTTGCAGCTTTATTTGTTAAAGACAAAAGAGTTATGCAATCTGAAGAGAAACAGAGTATGTGATGATTTATAATCATTGCTTCTAAGGTTTTTTTTATTAATAGACTTTATATTTAAGTAGTTTTAGATTTATAGATAAATTGAACAGAAAGTACAGAGTTCTCCTGTGACGCCTCATATTCCCCATTTTTAACATCTTGCATTAGGATGTGCTTGCAATATTTGTCATGTGTATGTTACAGCTGTTGTAATTGTCCCACAGTTCTTGGATAATCTCTTTCAGCTTTTTCATTCTTTTTCTATTTGTCTTCCAGTTTTGGAAGTTTCTGTTGTCATTTCTTCAGACTCACTGATCTTTTGGGGGGTGGGGGGATTGCTGTGTCCAGTCCACTGATGTACCCATCAAAAAAATTCTTAATTTTTGTGCAATGTTTTTGATTTCTAGCATTTTTGTATTCTTTCTTTGAGTTTCCAGCTCTCGACTTAAATTATATACACCTGCTTTTGTATGTTATCTGACCTTTCTGTTATTACCTTGAGCATTTAGTCATTAGTGTTTTAATTCTGGGTCCGATTATTACACTGTCTCTGTCATATTTGATTCTGGTTTTGGGGCTTGCTTGGTTCTTCAGACTATGCTCTTTTATTTTGTCTGTTTCATTTTGTTTTGTTTTTGTCTTTTGGTGTGCCTTGTAATTTTTTTTTTTTTTGAAGTCAGATATGATGTCCTGGGTAAAAGGGATTTAAGTAACTAGGACCTTAATGTGATGTTTTATGGTTTTTTGCATTATTAGGCTGTGTCTACTGTTTACTATAACTGTAGATTTCAGAAGCTGAAATTTTTCCTTGATGTCCATGTTTTGTCTGTTTCCTTTGGGTTTCTCTAGAGCTCCTTTTTTTTTTTTCCCTTTTCTTTTCAGCGTAACAGTATTCATTGTTTTTGCACCACACCCAGTGCTCCATGCAATGTGTGCCCTCCCTAATACCCATCACCTGGCTCCCCTAACCTCCCACCCCCCACCCCTTCAAAACCCCTCAGGTTGTTTTTCAGAGCTCCTTAAATAAGCCTGAGATGTATAGTTCCTTTGAGTGTAATACCTTGTTGTTATCCAGATCCTTATTAATGAAGTGCTAGTGTATGGGGGAAGTGTTTTATCTTTTTATGGTTAGCTTTTCAGTAAGCCAGTGCCCTGGGCTGGCCCCCCACATCCACCTTACATTTGACAAGAAGGTTAGCACAGCTGGAGTTGAGTATTTCCCTTCTGCCATGATGGTTAGGCTTTGGTGAAACTCCAGTTAGTTATGATCAGGTAGAGTTATTTCCTTGAAGACAGGCCCTGTTAGGAATAGAATGCTCTGGGTATATTTTAAAATGACTGCTTTTCCAATCTTTTTGCTGGAAGCATGTCTTGTCTTCATTGTGAGAACTTAAAAGAGTTCCTGGAGATAAAACTCTCCAAAGTTTGCATATCCCTCCAGGAGTTTTTAACTCACAAACTTAAGTTAAACTCTAGCAACCCATCAGCTCCAGTTCCCCACTTCCAGCTCAGTACCAGAGCCTCTGGAGGTTTCTGCTTTTGAACTTCTGTTTGGGTAAGTCATGATTCTCTATACCTGCCAATTTAGGGGGCAGCAGCTTGCCCTATGACTTCAATTTTCTGATGGCTCTATGAACAGTTGTTGATTTTCCTGGCATTTAGCTTGTCTCTTGTTGTGGGGATGGAAGTAGCAATTTCCAAGCTCCTTATATGCCATACTGGAAATAGAAAGTCCTCCTACAGCTTTATTTATTTATTTATTTGTTTGTTTTTGGTTACAAAGTTAATTCAAGTTCTTTTTAAATATATTTCTTTTAAAGATTTTAACTTATTTATTTGACAGAGGTCATAAGTAGGCAGAGAGGCAGGCAGAGAGAGAGGAAGAAGCAGGCCCTGCGCTGAGCAGGGGGCCCGATGCGGGGCTCGATTCCAGGACCCTGGGATCATGACCTGAGCCGAAGGCAGAGGCTTTAACCCACTGAGCCACCCAGGCGCCCCTCAAGTTCTTTTTTATTAAAACAAAAATTCAAAACGCCTTTATATATCTGAAACTCTGTATCTTGTTATAGGAAGGGCCATTGCTTTGCATGCATTAATAGAAGCTTCATTGTGTGATGTTTCAATGACAAGAAAGTGACTCTTTTAAAATATTATTTATTTTCTGGTCAGAGATTCTGTGTTTCAAAATGACACATTTTAAACAATTCTGTGGATATACATATACAGATATATGCATACATAGGAAAATAGATCTAGAAGGATACACAATAAATTTTAAATAGTATTTGTGCCTGGAAAGCTAGTAGTGTTGGTGATGGAATTGTGGAAACTCAACAATTTCTTCATCTGTATAATTCCGTATTTTAAAAATTTTACTCAATTTATTTAAACTACGCAAATAACAACGGTTAACCTGTTTCTCCCACCCCATTTCTCTTGCAGTCACCCATCTTCCCTATCTATGAGCTTGGATTTCTTTTTCTATTTATTGGTTCCACATACTAGAGAGCTGATACAATAATTGTCTTTCTCTCTCTGACTTACAGAAGGTCACTGACTTATAATACTTCAACTTATGATTTTTTTCTTTATGGTGCTGTTAAAGCAGTACTCACTCAGTGTAAACCATACTTCAAATTTTGAATTTTGGTCTTTCCCTGGGTTGGCGATATGAAGAAGGATACTCTCATGATGCTGGCACTGAAACACAGCTCCCAGTCAGCCAGGCATTTGGGAGCTGAACAACCAACACACTTAACAAATACTCTGTACCCAGACAGTCATTCTGTCTTTCACTTTGCATATAGTTTTCAATAAACTACATGAGTTATTTAACACTTGATTATCAAATAGGTTTTGTGTTAGATGATTTTGCTCAATTGTAGGTTACTAGGTGTTTTGAGCATGTTTAAGGTAGGCTGGGCTAAACTATAATGTTTGGTGGTTTTGGTGTTTTCAATAAATTTTTGACATCATTTTTCAACTTAAGTTTGTTGGGAGGTAATCCCATTATAAGATGATTTCACTTAGCATAATGCCCTCAGTGTCCAACCATGTTGCTATAAGATTTCAGTCTTTTTTATGGCTAAATGAATTCCTCTGTGTGTGTGTGTGTTTGTACCAAAATTTCTTCATTCATTCATCAATGGATTACTCTGTTGTTTTCATGTGTTGGTTATTGTGAATAATGCTGCAATGAACATAAGGAAGTATATATATATGAAAATACGTATGTTTGAAATTGTATATATATAATTTCAAACTAGTGTTTTTGTTTTCTTCACATAAATATCCAGAAGCGGAATTGCTATATTTTATGGTAGTTCTATTTTTAATTTTTTGAGGACTCTCTATACTGTTTTCCACAGTGGTTGCACCAACTTACATTCCCACCAACAGTGCGTAAGTATCACCTTGTCTCTGCATCCTACCCAACACATGTTATTTCTTGTCTTTTTGATAGTAGCCATTCTGACAGGTGTGATATGACATCGTGGTTTTGATATGAATTACCGTGATGATGAGTGATATTGACCATCTTTCCATGTACCTGTTGGCCATGTGTACGTCTTTTTTGAAAAAAAAAAAATCTGTTCAGCTCTTCTGCCCATTTTTTCCTATTGAGTTGTAGAAGTTCTTTAAATATTTTGGATATTAGCTCCTTATCAGATATACTATTTTCAAATATCTTGTCCCATTCAATAGGTTGCCTTTTCATTTTATTTATGGTTTTTATTGCTATGTGAAAGCTTTTTAGTTTGATGTTAATTTTGTTAACTTGTTAATTTTTTTTATTTTGTTGCTTTTACTTTTGGTGTCAGATTGAAAAACTTATCACCAAGATCTATATGGAGGAGCTTACCACCATACTTTCTTCTAGAAGTTTGTGTTTCCTGGTCTTACATTCATGTTTTTAAAATTTTGAGTTAACTTTTGTCTACAATGTAAGGTAGTGGTCCAGTTTCATTCTTTTGCATGTAGTTTTCCCAATACCATTTATTGAAGAGATTGTCCTTTCCTCATCGTATATTCTTGGCTCCTTTGTTATAAAGTGATTAACCATATATGTCTGGGTTTATTTCTGAGTCCTCTATTCTGCTCCATTGATGTATGTATCTCTTTTTATGTTGATACCGTACTGTTTTAATTACTGTAGCTTTGGAATCACCTGGGTGGCTCAGTTAAACATTTGACTATTGATTTTGGTTCAGATCATGATCTCAGGGTCATGAGATTGAACCCCACATCAGGCTCTGCACTGGGTGCTGAGTCTATTTGGGATTCTTTCCATCTTCCTCTCCCTTCTCCATTTCCTCCTCCCTATCCTGTCTCCCCCATGCTCTTTAAAATAAGTAAATAAATAATAAAATCTATAAATAATAATAATTATTATAGCTTTATAATTTAGCTTGATGCTTCCAGTTTTGTTTTTCTTTCTTAAGATTGCTTTGGCTATTCAGAGTCTTTGTGGTTCCACACAAATTTTAAGATTGCTCTATATCTGTGAAAAATGCCATTGAAGTTTTCATAAGAATTCCATTCAATTTTCAGATTGCTTTGGGTAGTATGGACATTTAAAAATATTAATTCTTCTACTCCATGAACGAAGAATATCTTTTTATTTCTTTGTGTCTTCTTCAATTTCTTTCACTAATGTCTGGCTGGTTGTTTTCAAGAGTAGAGGTCTTTCACCTCTTTGGTTAAATTTATTCCTAGGTATTTCATTCTTTTTGATTCAGTTGTAAATGGGATTATTTCATTATATTCTTCTCCTGAGAGTTCATTATTTTCATAAAGAAACACAACAGCTATTTGTGTATTGGTTTTCTATCCCAAAACTTTACTGAATTTATTAGTTCTAATAGATTTTTGATGAAGTTGTTATGGTTTTCTGTATATCACATCATATTATCTACAAATAAAGGCAGTTCTATACATTACCTTCCTATTTGGATGAATTGTTTTTTTTGTTTGTTTGTTTGTTTGTTTTGCCTAATTGTTCTGGCTAGGGCTTCCATTACCATGTTGAGTAAAAGCAACAAGAGTGGGCATCTTTGTTTTCTTCCTGGTCATAGAGGAAAAGCATTCAGTATGATGTTAGCCATGGCTTGTCATATATGGCCTTTATTGCACTGAGGCATGTTTCCTTCCTACTCACTTCCTTGAGAATTATTTTTGTCATAAATTGATGTTGAATTGTTTGAAATCCTTTCCTGGATCGATTGAAATAGTCATATGATTTTTATCTCTCATTTTGTCAATGTAGTGTATCACAATGATTAATTTGCACATGTTGAACCATGCTTGCATCCCTGGAATAAATCCCACTTGATCATGGTGTAAGATCCTTTTAATGTGTTACTGAACTCTGCTAAAATTATGTTGAGGAATTTTGTATCTATGTTCATCAGGAATATTGACCTCTAATTTTCTTTTCTTAAGGCATCCTTGTCTGGTTTTGGTGTCAGGGTAAGGCTGGCCTCATCAAATGTGTTTGGAAGAGCCCTCCCCAAGCTGCCTTTATTTTTTGGGATAGTTTGAGAGGGGTTGGTATTAATTCTTCTTTAAAGGTTGGGTGGAATTCACCAGTGAAGCCATTTGGACCTGGACTTTCATTTGTTGGGAGATTTTTGATGACTGATTCAATCCCCTTGCTAGAGATCAGTCTTTTCAAATTTTCTTTTTCATCATGATTCAGTTTTGGAAGGTTGTATTTTCCAGAAATTTTTCTATTTGTCTTCCAGTTTTGGAAGTTTCTATCGTCATTCCTTCAAGCTCACTTATTTTTTTGCGAGGGAGGGGGGAGAGGGTTGCTGTGTCCAGTCCACTGATGTGCCTATCAAAAACATTCTTAATTTTTGTGCAGTGTTTTCGATTTCTAGCATTTTTGTATTTCTTTGCGTTTCCAGCTTTCGACTTAAATTATATATACCTGCTTTTACATGCTATCTGACCTTTCTGTTACTACCTTGAGCACTTAGTCATTAGTGTTTTAATTCTGGGTCTGATTATTCCACTCTCTCTGTCCTATTTGAGTCTGGTTTTGGGGCTTGCTTGGTTCGTTCGTCAGACTATGCCTTTTGTTTGTTTGTTTTTGGGTTTTTTTGTTTGTTTGTTTCGTTTTGTTTTGTTTTGGTCTTTTGGTGTGCTTGTAATTTTTTTTGAAGTTTCTTCCAGGTTTTCCAATTTGTAGATGTTTAATTTTTCATAATAGTATTTTGTGATCGTTTGTATTTCTGTGTTACCAGTTGTGACATCGCTTTCATTTCTGATTTTACTTTTTTTTTCTTTTTCTTTTTCTTAGTGAGTCTACTGAAGGGTTGGTCAGTTTTGTTCATCTTTTCAGAAGATCAGCTTTTGGTTTCACCAATCTCTCTATTGTCCCTTTAGTCTCTGCTTAATTTATTTCTGCTCTAATCTCTGTTATTTCCTTCCTTTTATTAACTTTGGGCTTCATTTGTTCCTTCTTTTTCTAGTTCCTTCACTTCTAAAATTAGGTTTTTTGAGATTTTCATTTTCCTTTGTTTTTAAGGCTTTCCTTCTTTGATTTCTTCATCAACTCATTATTTATTAGCATGTTATTTAATCTCCACATATTTGTGAATTCTAATTTTTGTCATGCAATTAATTTCTAGCTTCATGCCATTGTGGTTAGAAAAGATGCTTGGTATGATTTCAGTACTCTAAAATGTATTGAAGCTTGTTTTGCAACTCAACATACAATCCATCTCAGAAATTTTCTGTGTGTACTCTACAAGAATGAACATTCTGCTGCTTGTGGATAGTGTTCTGTATATATTTGTTAGGTCCTTCTTTTCTAATGTGTTTAGAGCCAATGCTTCCTTATTGATTTTTCTGTCTGAATGATCTATCCATAGATGTAAGTGGAGTGTTAGAGCCTCTGCTGGTATGGCATTGCTGTCTGTTTCTCCCTTTAGGTCTGTTAATATTTGCTTTATATACTTAGGTGCTTGTATGTTGGGTGCATAAATACCTACAAATGTTATATCCTCTTATTAAGTTGACCACTTTACCATTATTTAAGTCGTCTTTGTCTCTTATCATGGTCTTTTTTTTTTTAAAGACTTTTTATTTATTTATTTATTTGACAGAGAGACTACAAGCAGGCAGAGCAGCAGGCAGAGAGAGAGGAGGAAGCAGGCTCCCCATGGAGCAGGGATCCCAATGCAGGACTCAATCCCAGGACCCTGGGATCATGACCTGAGCCAAAAGCAGCCGCCCAACTGACTGAGCCACCCAGGCACCCCTCCTGGTCTTAGTTTTAAAGTCTATTTTTTTATAGAAATATAGCTACTCCAGCTTTCTTTGGTTTTCATTTGCAGGGAATTTCTCTTTCTTGCAGTCGACATGTGGTTTTACCTCTAAAGTTTGTCTTTGAAAGAAAGCATGTAGATCAATTTTAGTTTTTTATCCATTAACCACTCTGTGTCTTTTGATTAAAGAATTTAGTCCACTTACATTGAAAGTAGTTATTGATAGGTGTGTATTTGCTATTTTGTTAATTATTTTCTAGATTTTTAAAAAAAGATTTTATTTATTTATTTATTTCAGATAGGGCAGGGCAGAAGGGGAAGGAGGAGGAGAGAGAATCCTGAGCAGAGTCTGCACTGAGCATGGAACCCTACCCCAGGAGCCTGACACCATGATCCAAGCTTAAACCAAGAGTAGGATGCTCAATGGACTGAGCCACCCAGGTGCCCCACTGTTTTCTAGTTGTTTTTGTTGCTCCTTTCTGTTTCTTTCTTCTCTTGCTTACTTCCTTTGTAGTTTGATAACTTTCTTTAGTGGTATGCTTATAATCCTTTCTCTCTCTTTTTTTTTTTAAGATTTTATCTATTTATTTGACAGAGAGAGATCACAAGTAGGCAGAGCAGCAGGCAGAGAGAGAGGAGGAAGCAGGCTCCCCACTGAGCAGAGAGCCTGATGTGGGGCTCGATCCCAGGACCCTGAGATCATGACCTGAGCCGAAGGCAGAGGCTTAACCCGCTGAGCCACCCAGGTGCCCCTAATCCCTTCTCTTTATCTTTCATGTATTTACTATAACTTTGCACTTTGTTACCATGGTTACCATGAGGCTTACACACGACAACATATTTGTAACAGCTTATTTTAAATTGATAACAACTTCAGCTCAATCTCATTCTAATGCTTACCATTTTTACTCTTCTCCTTACATTTTATATATTTGATGTCACTTTTTACATTTTTTATCTTGTGTATCCCTTATCTAAGTATGATTAGCATGGTTATTTTTACTACTTTTGTCTTCTAACCTTCATACTAACTTTATAAGTAATTAATGCACTGCCTTTACTATATGTTTATTTTTCCAGTGAGATTTATTCTATGTCCTCTTGTTCCTAATTAACACCCTTTGTTTTCAGCTTAAAGAAGTCCCTCTAACAATTTTAGCAAAAATCTTTTAGCTTTAAATAAAACGGTCCAGGGGTGCTGGGTGGCTCAGTCAAGGGTCTGACTCTTGATTTTGGTTCAGATCACGATCCTAGGGTCATGAGATGGAGCCCCACATGGAGCTCCGCACTTGGCATGCTTAAGATTCTCTCTCTCCTTCTTTCTCTGCCCCACCCCCTACTCTCTCCCGGTCTCTCAAAATATATAAATAACATCTTTTAAAAAATAAATAAAAAGGTGCTTTTTTTTTCCTCTAGCTTTTACACCAAGGATTTCATACTCTCAGGTTCTAGTTGTTGTCTGGGTACAATGGACCCTTACTCTAAGGTCCCTTACAGTCCACAGTCCCACTAAGAGATATAACCTCTTTCTTACTCTGCATCTCCCACCTGCCTTCTAACTTCCTCCAAACCCCTGTATCTCCTAATGCCCATTATTGAATAACAAATCCGGGGGAAAATAAATGGTAGCTGTGCCACCCAGCAGCATTAATGGGGAGACACAATGTCAATAGTGAGTTAATATTTGTAAAAATACTGAAGTTTTTCTCAAGAATTTGTACTTTCAATCCTGGAAAAAGAAGAAAAGCAGTTAAAGTGGATTAATAACTTTAAAGAAGCTGGTTCCAGATGATCAGAGAATGGTCCTTCTTCTTCCTTGGGACTCTGCCTAAAATCTCAATTAGAAATTAATTTGGGTAAGGGGGCACCTGATTGGCTCCATCATAGAGCATGCAAATCTTGATCTCAGGCTCCTGGGTTTGAACAGAGTGTTGGGCATAGATATTACTTAAAAAAAAAAAAAGTAGAAATTCATTTGGGTTGAGCAATGGAGGAGAGAGAATCTGAGAATTAAATTTGGTGTTTGGATGGTATGGAATAGAGGGCTTGGAGCCCTAGAAATATTTTAGGCAGGAGAGTTGGTTGGTAGTCTTCACAGCAAGAGGACGGAACAAGGAAGAGGAAAGGCAGAGCAAGGTAGACACAAGAATACTTTTGTTTTTGTAATGACTGAGCACGGGTTCTACTTCTTGCAGTGACCAGGAAATACAGATGCATGGAGAATAATCACTGCAGATGGCCTGAAGATCCTAAAAATGCAAACTGACTTTCACTTGGGCACATTTTCCATGGACTCAGTGTCAGATTAGTACCTGGGTGTGGTGTTGGAGAAGGTTACGTATACTCCACCTATAAAACCAGCAGGGCTACCTAAGGAGCCATGGTTAAGAAACTAATCATCCTTTATAGGCTCCATTTTATGAAATGAGACCCTAAAAACTTGGATACTTCATGTTTAGTCCTACTCCTACAGAAAGATTGAGAGTAACCTCAACTGGATTAACCTAGTCTTCTAGCCCAGCATTTACTACCAGTATTAATATGCCCTCCGGTTATATTAGCTCTTTCTGGTGGCTATCTCATGTTGTTAATTCATACTAACCTTATGGTGTACTAAAACTTCTGGAATATAACTCGTATAGCAGTTCAGTTAGATCAGACATATTACTAGCTCAAACTGTGGAGCCAGAGTTCTTGGGTGGAATTTTGGTTCACAAAGGGTTTTAGTTTTCTTATTAACAAACTGAAACACAATAACAAGAGTATTTTCCATATAGATTGTGAGGATAAATTACCCAAATAAAACAGTTGTCATAGTCCTGACACATGGAAAAGGCTCTATTAATGTTAATTATTAGTATTGTTAAATTATCATTACTACTTTCTTCTCAGGTTTGTCTTTTAATTCAAAGTACACCACATGACTCATTGTTCAATCACAGGGAGATGCTTCTAGACATTCATTTAGTTTTGCAACGTAGTGCCAATCCTTAACAAATTCATATAGATACACAGTTGAAGAGCATTTCTTTGTTTTTCACTACAACTCTTTTTTTTTAAGATTTTATTTTTTTAAGTAATCCGTGCACCCGACATGGGGTTCGAACTCACAATTCTGAGATCAAGACTCTCACGCTCTACTGACTGGGCCCCTTCACAACTAACTCTTCTGTCGTGTCATGACATGACTGTCTTCTACAGTCGTGTCATGGTAGTGTCCCGTAAACATTTGTCAATGGCCAAAGGCATGAAGAAATGCTAACCAAAAAAACATCAGCCAATCATTTTTTGAACCTAAACAACCTGGTTCTTGTGGTTGTTAACAATTTGGTGGAAAATGTTAATCTTCAAGAACACAGGGAATCTATGATTCATACATAACTTAGGTTCATAAGAAAGACAATCTCATCTTTGAATCCCCTGATATGCAGACATGCTACAAATCCAAAGGAACATGAGATTCAATAGTATTTATATCACACTCAAAGTGATTTCAAACCCTGATTCTTAGGTGGCTTCAGTTTCCACTTGATAAATCTGTCTTTCTAGTTTTATTTTTTTTTAATAACATAGGTAGTTGGAAATATTTTCTTCAACCTTTCACTTGACAAGTCCCTACACATCCTTTAAAATCCAAGCCAAATATTACATTCAAGTAACATTTTAGTGAATTGTTTTTCTTTGGTGCCTTAATATTTTGGACAAATATTAGCTGTAGAACTTATCATACTGCACTGTAATTTGTGTATGCCTTGTTTACAAAACTACAACCAAACTTGAAAGCTGGAATCCCATTTTATTAATTTCTGTGTGCCCACTGTCTGGCACATTACAGGAGCCTAAATCATTCTTGCTGGGGGTAGAGAAGGAGGAGAAATCTTACCAGGAAAAGCTTTGGACCAGCAAAGGGCATGTACACAACCAACACAAGTTTTAAGAAATAATTTGAATATAGAATCCACATTCCTCAATTCTCACCAGCTTATTTAATATAAAAGATATTTAAAATGATGGCCGGGAAAGCTAAAACAAAGAAAATTGAATAGAAGTAAAATGGAGACCTTCTATTGTGTAATTTTGCCAGGGTGAAGTCGTTGTAAAGGAGTTGTTGTCGTAGGTGAGAAGTGACAACTGATTAATGACTATTTAGTTTGAGGCGGGAAACTGAACAGCATTCTGGGAATGCAAGTACCTGAAAGGGGCACAAATAACCAATATCAAGTAGCTGACAGTGTAGGGATGAACTTTTAATAAGTAAGAAACTCATGTTTTATGCATTTTTTTTTTTTGGCAAGGAAGTTAACAATGGGAATGAAGATTGATTGAAAATCTAAGCCCCTTCAGTGCCTCATTCAAAATAATCAGAAAATAGGTGAATTTTAAGATGTGAGAAAATCAAGTGTCATTTCATAATCTTCTCTGCATATTTATCAAGGGAGAAATGGATTAATTCTTAATTTAAGCCATAAAATGAAATTAATCAAATCCCAAGCCTGCTGTCATTTTTACCCTTTTACTCCTGATGATGGTTCCAACGGAACATGAACTCTGTTAAATAAATTGAACAAAATTTAAACATTGCAGCTTTCCTATTATACATATTTTGACTACTTGAATAAACAAACAGCATGGGTTGACATTTGCATATATGCATAACATTAATAATTATGAAGATGGAAGAGATCAGCGAGTGTTTATAGGCAGATAAATCCTGAGTCGATGGATGCTAAGGCAGATTTTGTGCTGAGTTTTTCGCATTTTTATGACCTGAGGAAAGCATTTCTCTTTAAAGAAAAGCTATTTCCAGTTCTTACATAAAGAACATTTTACATCAACCACCAATATAATAATATGCAATACAGTAAACCTCACTTTAAAGAAAACTAGAATGTAAAGTCCAGGATTCGAGGAAACAGAATTTAACGGATGATTTCTTGCATTCTAAAATAATTTGATTGTATTTGTTACTGAAGTCTATTTAAAACATGGCTTGATTTGACATAAAAAATCACATACGGTTTCCCAGGAACACACTTATGGCATAAAAGCTAAACATCTGCATTTAGGATTTGATTCATCAAGATACGATTCATTATTAAAACCCCACAAACTTCTAATGTTGTGAATCACGACGTGAAAACAAAATAATTGCATTGATTCTTTATGGAGGACTTTAAAATTGCGGAGTGGTAGACGTGGTTATGGAACAATTAGAGAAACATACGAACATAAACAAACAGCAGCTATGCTTTTCAAATAGCATTCTTGCCCTTGCACCTAGAGAAGGCATTTTTTTAAATTTTTTTTTTATATTTATTTTTGCCTCAATATCAATGACTCCACTTCAACCACCAGCCTGAAATACCAGCTCTGTGTACATTTTGGTGTTGGTGGAGAGCTCAAGATGGAAGGGAGAGATACCTACTGAACTCTATGGAGCTATGCCCTGTGCTGCACTGTTTGTTTCTTTATTTATGTATTTATGTATGTATTTATTTATTTATTTTAAAGATTTTATTTATTTATTTGACAGAGAGAGAGAGACATCACAAGCAGGCAGGCAGAGAGAGCGGGGGAAGCAGGCTCCCCACTGAGCAGAGAGCCCAATGCAGGGCTCGATCCCAGGAACTGCCGAAGGCAGAGGCTTAACCCACTGAGCCACCCAGGCGCCCTGCACTATTTAATCAGCACAGATCTCTGTGGAGAGGCATTATTATCTCCATTTTAAACAAAGTGCGTATGAAATTCTGAGAAGGTAACCAAATCGAGCAACTAGCGGCAAAGACAAGGTTGGAATCCAAGTCAGTTACAGAGCTCACAAAACCACAGACTTTTCCAAGGTCTCGAAACCATGATTATCTTCATCCTCACCATCAAACCTCCATTTCTGCAGGGCATTGTGTGTTCCAGACACTATGCTGTATGCTTTACACACCACGTTTCATTCATGCATGACTATCTGAAGCAGGTCCCACTATTAGAGAAGGGGGCTGAAGCTTATGTAACTTTTAAAAAATGTAGATTGCGGGGCACCTGGGTGGCTCAGTGGGTTAAGCCTCTGCCTTCGGCTCAGGTCATGATCTCAGGGTCCTGGGATCAAGCCCTGCATCAGGCTCTCTGCTCAGCAGGGACCTTGCTTCCTCTTCTCTCTCTGCCTGCCTCTCTGCCTACTTGTGATCTCTGTCTGTCAAACAAATAAAATCTTAAAAACAATGTAGATTGCATGTGGATAGGATTTTACCACTGGGATTTACCACCCCCGCCCAATATCTGTTAGCTCTGAACCCTGTGTGCTCAGCTGGTAAATGATACTGTCCTCCATAAAGTACCTCCACCCCTCCTCTCTGCTCCTCACCATTTACTTTTGTTCCATCTCTTCTAACAAACCTGGAATAAAAGAAATACATAGTTATTGCTCAGTTGCAGACTAGAGCCTATTTTGCATGATTCCCTGGAATTCTACAATCTCACAGATGAGCACTGGAGGTTAATTTGCCCAGGGTACATGATTTATGACAAATACAGAGAGATCAAGATCCTGGTCATGGTCATGCTCCACTTCTGAGTCCCAAGAGAAGGAGACTTTCAGTCCTTTCCACTTTCCCATCTGCACTGTGTCTTCTCACAATCAATAAAGATTGTTGAGGGGCAGGAGGGAGGAGTAATGTGTG
>PISX010027053.1:0-23506 GCA_004024625.1 Mellivora capensis | reverse complement strand
TTTTTTTTTTAATTTGATCTTGTAGGATACATGCCCTTATTATTAACATAGGCATACAAGCTTTCTTCTTTTTCAGTGTTTGTATTATGTAAATCTTCCATGCTTTTACTTGATATCTATCCTTATATTTTAGATGCATCCCTTGTAAGGAAATATAATGCTTTGAAAAAAAAGCTGTTCAAGATTATGTATGCTTAGTTGGGGGAATATAGATTATTACCTTTTTTTAAACAGCAGATTCCAGAGTTCATATTTATGCTGTGTACATTCTATGAGTTGTGACAAATGTATAATGTCATGTATGTAGTACTACAGTATCATACAGAATAATTTCTCTGGCATAAAAATCCCCTATGCTCCACCAATTCATTGCTTCCTTTCTCTCTCTCCTAGCCCCTGGTAACCTCTGATTTTTTTGCTATATCCATAGTTTGCCGATTCCATAATGTTAGAGAGTTGGAATCCTACAGTATGTAGCCTTTTCAGATTGTCCTCTCTTACTTAGTAATATATGTTTAAGGCTTTTCCATGGTAGTGCATTTCTTTTTTAGTGGAAAAATATTCCACTGTCTTGATGTACCACCCTTTATTAATTCACCTACTGAGAGATATCTTAGTTGCCTTCATTTTTTTTTTGGCAATTATGAATAAAGCTGCTGTAAACTGTGTAGAGTTTTGTGTGAATGTAAGTTTTCAATCATTTGGGTAAATACTAAGAAGTACAATTGCTGGACTGTATGGGAAAGAGTATATTCTGTGTTAAGAAATTGCCAAGCATTTTTTTCCAAAGGGACAACACCATTTTGCATTTGTAGCAGCAATAAATGAGATTTTCTGTTGACACTCATCCTTACAAGCATTTGGTATTGTCAATGTTTGGATTTTAACCTTTTAGGAGGCTTTTAGCAGCACCCCATTGTTGTTTTAATTTCTAATTCCTTAGTGATATATGATATTGAATATTTTTTGGTGTGCTTAATGCCATCTGTGTATCATTTTTGGTGAAGTGTCTGTTCAGATCTTTGTCCATTGTTTAATTGAGTTGTGCATTTTCTTATTGTTGAATTGGCGTATCAGCAGATGTCCCAATGGAAAACTAGCCTTAAATGATGACAATCTTAATGTGAGGAACAATATTGATAGTGTTCCAATTATTTAACCATACTTTAAAATATATTTTCCATCTTTCTTTTAATTCAGAATAATATGTTGATAATAAACCACTTAGTCTATCACTGTCAGAAATGAAATACACATTTATTTAATTCAAAATTTTCTTGACTTTATTCTTAGAGAAAGCTAAATTTCCGGTATATTTAGATGCCACATTCTTAACCTATCTATTAGTTGACTTTCTTATCCTTCTCTGGGTGAAACTGCACTCAGTGTCTTCTGAAATTCACTTGCATAACATGCTTATGACAAATGGTATGATACTGAATGGAGAAATGGTATGCTTTTCAGAATCCTGAAGGAAGAACACAGTAAAATAAAGGGTAATAGCAGTTCAGTTCAGTAATGTAATGCCCTTTGAATTTGTTGCAGTTTTTATTTAATAGTTTTCCATTAGCAGAAGAAATCATTTGGCTGTGAAATAAATCATATGGCTTTAAAAAAGCACAAAACAAGTAAATAGTAGTCCACCAACCAATGCTTAAGCATATTGACAAAATAAAAACATATTAATGAGGCCTGAGGTTCTAACACATTGAAACTTGGAGCCATTATGTGGAGAGTTGTAGAATTTGAAAGCAGAGATAAATAAAAATGAAGAAAAGACACACTGAACAAAGATTTAAAATTTTTTTTTTATTTTTTATAACCATATAATGTATTTTTATCCCCAGGGGTATGGTCTGTGAATCGCCAGGTTTACACACTTCTTTGGGGAAGTTTTATTTTTAATTATGAGCCCAATTTACCTAAAAATTACAAAGATATTAAAATTCTTTCTTTCCTTTTCTTTATTTCTTTTCAGCGTAACAGTATTCATTGTTTTTGCACCACACCCAGTGCTCCATGCAATGCGTGCCCTCCTTAATACACATACCTGGCTGCCCTAACCTCCCACTCCCGCCCCTTCAAAACCCTCAGGTTGTTTTTCAGAGTCCATAGTCTCTCATGGTTCATCTCCCCCTCTAATTTCCCTCAACTCCCTTCTCCTCTACATCTCCCCATGTCCTCCATGTTATTTGTCATGCTCCACAAATAAGTGAAACCATAGGATAATTGACTCTCTCTGCTTGACTCATTTCACTCAGCATCATTTCTTCCAGTCCTGTCCATGTTGATACAAAAGTTGTGTATTCATCCTTTCTGATGGAGGCATAATACTCCATAGTGTATATGGACCATATCTTCCTTATCCATTTGGCTGTTGAAGGGCAACTTGGTTCTCTCCACAGTTTGGCGACTGTGGCCATTGCTGCTATAAACATTTGGGTACAGATGGCCCTTCTTTTCACTACATCTGTATCTTGGTGTAAATACCCAGTAGTGCAATTGCAGGGTCATAGGGAAGCTCTATTTTTGGTTTCTTAAGGAATCTCCACACTGTTCTCCAAAGTGGCTGCACCAACTTGCATTCCCACCAACAGTGGAAGAGGGTTCCCCTTTCTCCACATCCTCTCCAACACACGTTGTTTTCTGTCTTGCTAATTTTGGCCATTCTAACTGGTGTAAGGTGGTATCTCAATGTGGTTTTAATTTGAATCTCCCTGATGGCTAGTGTTGATGAACATTTTTTTATATGTCTGATAGCCATTTGTATGTCTTCATTGGAGAAATGTCTGTTCATATCTTCTGCCCATTTTTTGATATGATTTTGATATGATAAGAATTATGTAGTGTCCTTCTGTATCTCTTACTACAGTCTTTAGTTTAAAATCTAATTTATCTGATATGAGAATTGCTGCCCCAACTTTCTTTTGAGGCCCATTGGCATGAAAGATACTTCTCTATCCCTTCACTTTCAGTCTGGGTGTATCCTTAGGTCTGAAACGAGTCTCTTCTAGACAACATATGGATGGGTCCTGTTGTTTTATCCAATCTGCAACCCTGTGTCATTTTATGGGCTCATTTAGGCCATTCACATTGAGAGTGATTATTGATAGATACATTTTTGTTGACATCATGTTACCTTTGAAGTCTTACTTTCTGTAGATTGTCTCTATATTTCTGTTCACAGATATTCTTAGGATTTTTCCTATTTTATGGAACCCCCCTTAATATTTCCTGTAATGTCAGCTTGGTGGTCGCATACTCTTTTAAGTCTTGCAGGTCTTGGAAACTCTTTATCTCTCCATCCATTTTGAATGTCAGTCTTGCTGGATAAAGTATTCTTTGCTGCATGTTCTTCTCATTTAGTGCCTTGAA
This sequence comes from Mellivora capensis, assembly GCA_004024625.1. Classification (NCBI taxonomy): domain Eukaryota; kingdom Metazoa; phylum Chordata; class Mammalia; order Carnivora; family Mustelidae; genus Mellivora; species Mellivora capensis. Next base: position 20,131 of record PISX010027053.1, on the reverse strand, counting down.
TACATCTTGCTACCACTTTCTGGCTTGCCTGGTCTCTGTGGACAGATCAGACATTATTCTGATGGGCTTTCCTCTGTACGTAAGAAGCTTCCTTGCCCTAGCTGCCTTCAAGAGGGCCTTCCTACAATTATAATTCTTTTTTCTTGCTATTAGGTGTCTCGAGGACTTTCAAAAATCTATAATCATGGGGGGAGACCGTTCTGCCCCTAGTACATGAACACTAGTTCCATTCGCGAGATTGGGAAAATTTTCATGGAAAATTGGTTCCACTATATCTTCTAGACTTCTTTCTTTCTCCTCCCCTTCAGGCATTCCAATAATTCTGTCATTGGAATATTTCATGGCGTCATTTATTTCCTGATTCTGTTTTCATGGCTTCTAAGCTGTTTGTTCCAGTCTTCCTCCTGATCCTTTCTCTCTATCTGTTTGTCCTCCAGGTCACTAATTCTATCTTCTGTCTCAGTTATCCTAGCTTTTAGAGAATTTATATTAGATTGGAACTCATTGAGGGCATTATGAACATCATCCCTGGTGGCTTTCCATTCTGCCCTAATCAATTCCGTTTGGTCATCCATGGCTTTCTCCAACCTAGCTATTGCCTGGATAATTGTTAGCCTGAATCCCCTTTCTGACATATTGTCTATGTCGATAGCCATTAGCTCTGTTGCAGAAGGCCCATCCTCTGAATTTTTCTTCTGTTGGTCATTCCTCCTCCTTGTCATTTTGGTGAGAGATGGGTGAACGGAGATAGCTGGATGTATCAACCATGGTGCAGTCAAGATGCACCCTGGAACACTTCTGGGCAATCAGGTGTCCCCACCCAAACGAGAGAAAAAAGAAAAGAAAAAGAATAAAAAAGAGAGAAAGGATGACAGAGAGGGAAAAGTGAAGATAAAAGAGAAGGCTCAGCCTAAATGGGACCCAAGGTAAGATTTATAAAGTGCACAAACAAAATAGACAAACAAAAGGACTGATGAAAGTATATAAGAAAAAATATATATAAATAAATATATATATATATATGTATATATATATATATATATGCAAAAAAATAAAAAACAAAACAAAACGAAAAAAAAAACAAAACCAGGACCTCATTAAAAAGAACCCCAAGTATAAGATTTATATACTATCGGGACAAACACACACACACACACACACACACACACACAGAAACACTGGCAGAAGAAAAAGATGGGAGAATGGTTATAAATTCTCAGTGTGGGGGATGAAGGTTATTATGATTCTTCCTGGATGTATCTTGATATCTTTGTTAAAGGACTCAACTTTCCTAAATTAAAAGGGGAATAAAAATCGGTTTACCTATAGGGGTAGCATTGATTAGGGAAAGGGGATTACCTTGAAGTTTAACTCTATATGAATATTAAAAAATAAAAATACAAAAGAGAATAAACAAAACTAAACTAAACTAAAATTAAAAAAAATTAAAAAAGAAAAAAAACAAAAGAAAAACACGGGTGTATGTATTAAAAAGTTCAGATTAAAAGGTTATTATGGAATTTGATGTACTGGACTTCTTACTGTGATGGTAGAAAGGTTAAAAAATTATCCACAAGCATAACAAATAACACGGAGGACATGGGGAGGTGGAGAGGAGAAGGGAGTTGAGGGAAATTGGAGGGGGAGATGAACCATGAGAGACTATGGACTTTGAAAAACAACCTGAGGGTTTTGAAAGGGCGGGGGTGGGAGGTTAGGGGAACCAGGTATAGGTATTAAGGAGGGCACGCATTGCATGGAGCACTGGGTGTGGTGCAAAAACAATGAATAGTGTTAAGCTGAAAGGAAATTTAAAAAAAAAAACTATACTGAAATTTAAATAATATACTTAATAAATAAAGCATTGCCCTTCAGAATTATAAAGAATCAATAAACATACCCCAAATGTAAAAAAAAAAATCTATATAAAAAAAATGAACCAGAATAGTGGGTACGAATTAAAAATAAAAGTTGTATCAATGAAATAGTGGTGGTTGTTCTCTTGCCATCTTTTTTTTTTTCTCTTTTTTTTTTTTCCTGGTTGGTTTTCTGGGTGAGGGGCTTGCCACGTGTGTTTTCTGGCAATGTTCCCTGAGTTAAGTCCTCCCGCCCCCCTCAAAGGGGTGGGCTCTGAGGAAACCGGTTCTTCAGGCTTTTGTTCTCTGGTGGTTTTTATGTTTGTATGTTTTTGTTTTTGTTTTTTTTCTCTCCCCTTGACAGCTTTTGGTGGGTTTTGTAGGTTTAGAGGAAAGCAAACTGCACCACGACCTCCCTCTCAGAGAGAAGCCTCAGTCTGTTCCCCTCTGGGTGCTGCAGAGCTCATAATTTCTCCCTGGCCACTGGCAGAGCATGTTCCGAGTCGCGGTCCCTGGGGACACAGGAACTCCTGCTTGTACCCAAAACCATGACAACAGCGGCTGTCTGGGCAGCTCCGGACCACCAGAGAGGTTCCAAGCATCGATCGCACACTGAGATTTTCCCACTGGCCCGGGCTGGGAGTGACTGGCCTTCCTGGGTGCGAGGGCACCAGGCTGGCGCCTGCGCGCACCTCTCTCAGGGGACAGTGTGGGGCGCGCACGTCTCAGGCTCTGATAGCACGGCACGGCGCTCGTGTGCAGAGTGCAAGAAGGTGTGTTTCTGCTGGCTGGTGAGGCTCCCAGCCCCTCACGGGACTCCACGCACTCTCAGGCACACTGGCGGCTCAAGGACCAAGACCTGGTTTCTCTACCGTACTTTCTCTGGCTCAGCACCAGGGGTGGCTGTCCTGGGTCTGGGGACTTAAGCCCCTGTCCCTAACTGCCCCAATTCCCACCATTTCCCCCTGCGATCCTTTGCACTTTTGAGTACTTTCAACCAGACTCCAAATTAATGCTGGTCCCCAGACGCAGGGCCCTCTTCTATTGGGGTATTACCTTCCAATGGGTCGCCTCTGGTGGCTCCCTTCCCCTTTTGTTTATCTTCCGATATCAATCCAATGTTCCCCATCTGCTTTACCTGCCTACTGGCGACTTCTGCCCCTGTAGAGATCCAGACATGTATAATTCTGATCTCAGTCTGATTTCATGGGTGATCGGAGTTTTTTGGTAGGTAATCAGCTCACTTTAGGGTACAAGTTGAAACGGTGCCTCCTCCTACTTCCCCGCCATCTTGTCCCCCCCCAAAAAAATTATTTATTTCTTACTGGGTAAGCTATGGCAGTTTGTGTTTTTTTAAGAATTGGTCTACTGCATCTGCTAAATTTGTGTGCATAGATTTGTCCATAATATTCTCATATTATCACATAATATCATAATATTTGTCCATAATATTCCCATATTATCACATAGATTTGTCCATAATATTCTCATATTATCACATATCATAATATTTGTCCATAATATTCCAATATTATCATATTATCATAATATCCCATATTATATATATTATCCCATATTGTCTCTAGGGATATACCTTGTTTCAATTTGATATTGGTTATTTGAGCCTTTCTTTTATTTGTCTCTCTTTCATTCTTACTAGATGCTTGCCAATTTTATTGATATTTATAAAATAACAGCTTTTTTTGTGTCATTGATTTTCTCTATTGTTTTTCTGGTTTTGATTTATTGTATTTCTTCCTTTTTATTCTTTCTTTCTGCCTGCTTTGACTTTATTTGCTCCTCCTTTCTATGTTGAGTGAGGAGAGCTTATTGATTCAAGACATTTTTTCTTTTCTTTTTTATGTATATATTATTCTTTTTACAAATTTTATTTTTCAGTATATTATTCTTTTAATTATAAGTACATATGTATATATTTAAATGTTTCAAGTTTTTATTTAAATTTCATTAGTTAATATATAGTGTAATATTGGTTTCAGGAGTAGAATTCTGTGATTCATCATCTACATATAACACCTGGTGCTCATCATAACAAGTGCGCTCCTTAATACCCATCACCTGTTTAGCCCATCCCCCACCTGCTTCCCCATTTTTCCTTTTTTATTTTTCACTTTTTTCCTTTTTAACATATTTCTTTTTTTTAATTTAATTTAATTTTTTCAGTGTTCCAAGATTCATTGTTTATGCACCACACCCAGTGCTCCATACAGTACGTGCCCTCCTTAATACCCACCACCAGGCTCACCCAACCCCCCACCCCGCTTCCCTCCAAAACCCTCAGTTTGTTTCTCAGACTTCACAGTCTCTCATGGTCCATTTTCTAATGTAAGTATTTCATGCTATTAACTCTTATCTCAGCAGCTTTTGCACTGTCCCAAATTTTTTGATATTTTGTATTTTCATTTTAGAGTTTTCATAGTAATTTTTCTATCCCACCCTCTTTTTCCTCTCCTTCAGAGAAGAGGCTGATAAGAATGTTAGATCTTTTGTTATTATCCGAGGGATCCCTCTGGCTCTGTTTATTATTATTATTGTTATGCTTATTAATATTCAGTTTATTTTCTCCCTAATTCAGATTGTATATGTATTTTTTTTTTTGTCAAGTTCTGAATCTATTCTCTGTGGCTTCCATTCTTATGTTGAGCCTGTCTATTGAATTTGTTTCTATAACTAAATCTTTCATGCATATTCTTCTCTGCACCTACCTGGCTTTTCTTCACACCAGCACACAACACCTCAGTCTTTCTAGAAATGTTTGTTTTTTTCTACCTTATATCTTCAGACCTTCACACTTTCTGCTTTTCTGAGAGCTTTATGAATTGTTTGGGGAGGAAGACAGCTGTCAGTATTTGCTCACAATCCTATCAGAACTTCCTCAGATTTTCAATGTCCATCTTTGGAGTAATTTCAGTTTTAGCATCACCAGAAAATAATCTTTAAGGCACTTCTTTTCCTTCATCTGATGAATACTTTTAATTTATTGTGTTCCCATTTGTTGTTTTCATAAAATGCTCAAATAAATCCAACTCAATGTTTAAAAATTTGAAACTTCTCCAAGTATTTTTTACTTTCAATCATTTTTTTTCAGTCATAAAATTTCCAGTTGATTGTTCTTTATGTCTTTTCTTTGCTGAGGATATCTTTCTTTATATCTCTTTCTTTCTTCTTTCTTCTTTCTTTCTTTCTTTCTGTCTTTTCTTTCTTTTTTTCTTTTTCTCTTTCCCTCTCTCTCTTTCTTCCTCTTTCTTGACTTTCTAATTTTTCTTTTCAGCCAGTGTCTTCATAATTGTTCGCTGAAGTACTTTTACAATAGTTGCTTTAAAATATTTATCAGGTAATTCTAACACATCTTTCATTGCAGTGTTGGTTTCAGTTGATTGTCTTTTTTTCACTTAATTTAAGATTTCCCTAGTTATTGATATTACAGGTGATTCTTTTTATTGAAATCTGGATAGATTTGCTATTATGTTAGGAGTCTCTGGATCTTACTTAGACTTTCTGTTGTAGCTGGCTTCCTCTGAGACTGGTCCAGCAGTAGAAGGCAAGAACTCAGCTCTGTTACTGACAGATGTGATTTCCCTACTTGGCCCCTTTCTCATCAAGTTGAGGGGGGGTTCCTCATTAACAGCTGTTCAGAATAGAATTTGTAGGTGTCCATTGACCTCTGCTGTTAGGAAGGAGAAGAGGACACTTTCAATTTTTGAAACCAGTTTTTGATGTGTTTTCAGATATCCATGTATAAAAGTGGATGGGATCCTTGCATGTTGGAAGTACCAAACATGCTCTATAGAAAGAGATGACTTATGGGGTCCAACTTCTTATCTGGTTTATCACTAGGACAATTATATCTTAGATGATTTTATATAGCAAAGATGTTGTTTTTTCTTAGCATACTTTTTTTTTTTGAGGTTGTAAGTAAAAAAATGTGTGGATAAATCCACTACTCAAACACTTAAACATGGCAAAAATTAGGAGGTCAGATATTTAGGCCTTGACTTAGGAGTGGGTTAACCATTGGTTTAGATGTCATTATCTCAGAATACAAGATTAAACTCTGTGATAAAATTTTAAAAGGGGGAACAGAGAATGAGAGACAAAATACTATCAAAAGTTAATTACAGAAGACAAATAGTTGCTGTTAAACTTGTGAATGAAAGCAAAACAAGGGAAAAGAGAGGAAGAATATGTTCCTCAAATCCAGGGATGAAGAATATTCTATATAAGAGAGATTATATGACAAAATAATACCAAATATTCATTGAGATCTTGAAATAAACACTTTAAATTACCTAATTTATCCTCGATAAACAAAAAAATAAATAACAAAAATCTGGCTATGGATTATTATTCACCCAATTTGATAGCTAATAAAACCAAGACACCAAGTGGTTAAATAAAGCTGGTACAAGTAATTTAAAGGGAGTTAAACATACCGTAAAAACACACACAAAATAACCATAGTCAGAATTTAACTGTATTGACTTAGTATAATCTAGTAGAAATACATTTGGTCTATAGCATTTAGATGTGTCACAGATGCTTTTAGGTGAAGACATGATTCATCATGTATCTTTATGTCTATGTAAAAAGAAAAAAAAACAAACAATGGAGAAAAGAACAATGATATTTATTATCTATATCATCCTGTTTTTTTCAGTGTCTTAGTATGCTGATGATAAGAGTGTAGTTCGTTCTCATAGAGCACCTGGCAGTCTCAGGCACTAGTAACCATTTTTAAGTGATGGTATATGCACATGCACGTACACACACACACACACACTCACACATAAAAGTACATACATATGTACGATCAACCATGTATGTATATAATTGAATAACTAAAAAAATACTAATGCCATATGCTTTCTTTTTGCTTTTTGAATAGATTTGCAGTGATAAACATCAACACAATATATTTGAAACACATTTATGTAAGAAGTGATTTAGTAATTTCTTTGTTATATCATGGGAAAAATACTACAAATCATTCCATAATGATTTTGTGCTTAAATTCATTTAAGCAGAACTTATAATATAAAAACATTGAATCCAAAATAACAAATAACTTTTTTTCCTGATAATTGATAAAAGTAAGGAGAGAGGAGAAATAAAACAACGAACTATCTACTGGCTCTCTCATGAAAGTGTTGTGTGTATAGTGTTAACCTTAGAAACAAAATGGTTGGTTATCTTACCAGAAAAAAAAAAAAGAGTTTATTTGGGAATAATGAGTGACAGAGAATTACAGTTTGGGTCATGAAGGCTATAGGTAAATCCAACAAAGAAGAAGGATGTTATTTTTTGGAGAAGAAGGTGGAATCTGTGGGAAGTTGTTTTGAACAAAAGTTTATTGGAGAACAGCAAAAATTTAAGGTGATGATGATTTCTCATTGGCCAAGTTGCAGGGGTAGTCAGTTTATTGTAGGAGATGCAGTGTACATTTTTCCGTGTTGGGGCCTGTAAATAATAATTTTTTTCTGCCCTCCATTTTTTCTGGTGAGGTCTATAATTGACAATTCTTCCTGTAACTGACATTGAGAGGTATGGCTTCTCCCTTTCAGCTTCCTCTTCTAGCATCCCAAGTCCACTTCAGTGAGCTTTCCTGCTTTTAATTTTCACAATATTTTAGCTATAAATATTTTATTTTATTTTTGTTTTTTTTTAATTTCTTTATTTTTAATAAACATATAATGTATTATTAGCCCCAGGAATACAGGACTGTGAATCGCCAGGTTTACACACTTCACAGCACTCAACATATCACATACCCTCCCCAATGTCCATAACTGCAACAGCCTTTCCCTACCACCCTCCCCCTGATCACCCTCAGTTTGTTTTGTGACAGTAAGAGTCTCTTATGGTTTGCCTCCCTCCCGATCCCATCTTGTTTCATTTATTATTTTCCTACCCCCCAAACCCCCCGTGTTATATCTCCACTTCCTCATATCAGGGAGAGCATATGATAGTTGTCTTTCTTTGATTGACTTATTTCACTAAGCATAATACCCTATGGTTCTATCCACATCGTTGCAAATGGCAAGATTTCGTTTCTTTTGATGGCTGCATAGTATTCCATTTTATATATACATATATATATATATATATATACCACATCTTCCTTATCCATTCATCTGTTGATGGACCTCTAGGTTCATTCCACAGTTTGGCTATTGTGGATATTGCTGCTATAAACATTTGGGTGCATGTGCCCCTTCAGATCACTATGTTTGTATCCTTAGGGTAAATATCCAGTAGTACAATTGCTGGCCCATAGGGTAGTTCTATTTCAATTTTTTGAGGAACCTCCATGATGTTTTCCAGAGTAGTTGCACCAGCTTGCATTCCCACCAACAGTGTAGGAGGGTTCCCCTTTCTCTGTATCCTAGCCAGCATCTGTCATTTCCTGACTTGTTAATTTTAGCCATTCTGACTGGTGTGAGGTGGTATCTCATTGTGGTTTTGATTTGTATTTTCCTGATGCCGAGTGTTGTTGAGCACTTTTTCATATGTCTGTCGGGCATCTGGATGTCTTCTTTGCAGAAATGTCTGTTCATGTCATCTGCGCATTTATTGATTGGATTATTTGTTCTTTGGGTGTTGAGTTTGTTAAGCTCTTTATAGATTTTGGATACTAGTCCTTTATCTGATATGTAGTTTGCAAATATCTTCTCCCATTCTGTCAGTTGTCTTGTGGTTTTGATAACTGTTTCCTTTGCTGTGCAAAAACTTTTGATCTTGATGAAATCCCAATAGTTCATTTTCGCTTTTGTTTCCTTTGCCTTTGGAGATATATCTTGAAAGAAGTTGCTGTGGCTGATATTGAAGAGATTACCACCTATGCTCTCCTCTAGGATTCTGATGGATTCCTGTCTCATGTTGAGGTCTTTTATCCATTTCAAGTTTATCTTTGTTTACGGTGTAAGAGAAATGTCGAGTTTCATTCTACATATAGCTGTCCAAATTTCCCAGCACCATTTATTGAAGAGACTGTCTTTTTTCCACTGTATATTTTTTCCTGCTTTGTCAAAGATTATTGGACCATAGAGTTGAGGGTCCATATCTGGGCTCTCTACTCTATTCCATTGGTCTATGTGTCTGTTTTTATGCCAGTACCATGCTGTCTTGGTGATCACAGCTTTGTAGTAAAGCTTGAAATCAGGTAACCTGATGCTGCCAGTTTTATTTTTGTTTTTCAACATTTCCTTAGCGATTTGGGGTCTCTTCTGATTCCATACAAATTTTTGGATTATTTGCTCCAGCTCTTTGAAAAATACCGGTGGAATTTTGATCGGAATGGCATTAAAAGTATAGATTGCTCTAGGCAGTATAGACATTTTAACAATGTTTATTGTTCCGATACAAGAGCATGGAATGTTCTTCCATCTTTTTGTGTCTTCCTCAATTTCTTTCATGAGTGTTCTGTAGTTCCTCAAGTACAGATCCTTTATCTCGTTGGTTAGGTTTATTCCCAGGTATCTTATGGTTCTTGGTGCTATAGTAAATGGAATGGATTCTCTCATTTCCCTTTCTGTATTTTCCTTGTTAGTGTATAAGAAAGCCACTGATTTCTGTACATTGACTTTGTATCCTGCCGCGTTACTGAATTGCTGTATGAGTTCTAGTAGTTGGGGGGGAGTCTTTTGGGTTTTACCTATAAAGTATCATGTCATCTGCGAAGAGAGAGAGTTTGATTTCTTCATTGCCAATCTGGATACTTTTTATTTCTCTTTGTTGTCTGATTGATGTTGCTGTTGCCATTTCTTGAGAGGCTTTGCTTATTCTGATCTTGTCATATATTTACTTGTATTTTCTTCCTATAACTTTATAACTAACTCATAGTAGTATGTATACTGTTGGATTTTAGTTGGTATAAGATATGAGCATATAGAATTTTCCCCCAAATGATTAGACCCTTGTTTTTTGTTTTTTGTTTTTTGTTTTTTTTTAAAGATTTTATTTATTTATTTGACAGAGATTACAAGTAGGCAAGAGAGGCAGGCAGGGAGAGAGAGGCAGAAGCAGGCTCTCCGCGAAGCAGAGAGCCTGATGCGGGGCTCGATCCCAGGACCCCGGGATCATGACCTGAGCCGAAAGCAGAGGCTTTAACCCACTGAGCTGCCCAGGCGCCCCAGACCCTTGTTTTAATACCATTTTTGGGACTGAGAAATATACAATCTGGGCAGAAAAACCTTCAGTGATATGTTTGAACCTATTACATAAAATGCTAATTTTTATTAAAATGTTAATAATCTATTAAATAAAGTTGGAGGTTTTGAAAAAAACTTCAGCATTACATGGACTGATGTTCCAGTTTCCCATTGGTACGCATTTAATCTCAAGATGTTTCTCTACTAAAAGAGTAAAATGTCAAAATAAAAATAAGGGTGATTTTAAGCATAAAAGTGGTCATGGAAATAGTGAGACGTGGTTAAATTCCAGCAAACAGATGGAATTTTAAAAGATGAGAATGAATAAGAGGATTTTGGGAATAGGCAGAGAAAGAAGAGAGAACACATCCAAAGACTGAACCTTGGACCAATCTAGTATGCAGAAGTCAGAAAAAATAAGGTGGGATCGGTAGAAAATTTTGGCTCCTCTGTTATTTTGGAATGTTCCCCTTGTTTTTAGGCATGGTAATGCTGTCAAAAGCTTTCTAGGATCTTTCAAAGGACAACGTTAGGAAAAAAATTCATTAAGAAATCATTAGTTGACATTGCTGCCTCTAATTCTAATCCACCACTCTGAGTTATTTTCTCATTTGTATTTGTGTCTTGTCCCTCTCTTTTTCTCTATTTGTGTCTTGTCCCTCTCTTTTTCTCTGTAGATTCCTAGTTGTCAACATCAAAATATTTACTAATTTGCCCAATGTTAAAATTTGTATAAAATGAAATCAGAATGACTGTAACAGTACCACCGTTGATAACAAACTTAAGTTAAAGATTTTTCATCCCTTTACTCTTTGGAATATATCTCATTGACAGTCAGTGATCAGAGCGTGACAGTTTAAAGAATCACACACTAATTATTTCTGTATCTTAGATTATTACCCCTGTGATTTGTTCAGTGTGAATTACTGTTGCTTCTGTTATTTCTATTTATGCTCAATTGTAGGGTTCTTTGCCCCATAATATGTCCTTTAAACCTTAAAATTCATAAAATATGGTTGAAAAATAAAAATTTTATTTTAAAGGTATATTCAAAAAGCTTCATGGGTTCATTTCTTGAAAAAGCTTTTGCATTTATGAAATAAAAATGTCAAATTTTCAATTATATATTTATTTATTCATTCAAAAAAAAAGTTCAGCACTTATATCCTAGGTGCGGCATCAGGCATTAGATTGTTGATGATTTTCTTAATTAAATAGCCCTTTTGTCTATCTATCATCTATCTATCATCTATCTATCTATCTATCTATCTATCCATCATCATCTATCATCTATCTACCATCTAGCACCATCTCTATCATCTTTCTATCTAGTTATCCTCATCTGCCTGCCACCAACTATCCATTTACTTACTTAGAAATATTTCATAATGGTTTAACAAACTGCACTTTGGAATTAAAGATCTAATTGCAATTGTGACACTATATAATTTCTAAAAGTTCATTTTCGCTTTTGTTTCCTTTGTCTTTGGAGACATATCGTGAAAGAAGTTGCTGTGGCTAATATCGAAGAGGTTACTGCCTATGTTCTCCACTAGGATTCTGATAGGTTCCTGTCTCATGGTGAGGTCTTTTATCCATTTTGAGTTTATCTTTGTGTACGGTGTAAGAGAATGGTCGAGTTTCATTCTTCTACATATAGCTGTCCAATTTTCTCAGCACCATTTATTGAAGACCCTGTTTTTTTCCACTGTATATTTTTTCCTGCTTTGTCAAAGATTATTTGACCATAGAGTTGAGGGTCCATATCTGGGCTCTCTACTCTGTTCCATTGGCCTATGTGTCTGTTTTTATGCCAGTACCATGTTGTCTTGGTGATCACAGCTTTGTAGTAAAGCTTAAAATCAGGTAACATGATGCCACCAGTTTTATTTTTGTTCTTCAACATTTCCTTAGTGATTCGGGGTCTCTTCTGATTCCATACAAATTTTTGGATTATTTGCTCCAGCTCTTTGAAAAATACTGCTGGAATTTTGGTCGAAATGGCATTAAAAGTATAGATTGATGTAGGCAGTATAGACATTTTAACAATGTTTATTCTTACCATCCAAGAGCATGGAATGGTCTTCCATATTTTTGTGTCTTCTTCAATTTCTTTCATGAGTGTTCTGTAGTTCCTCGAGTAGAGATCCTTTACCTCTTTGGTTAGGTTTATTCCCAGGTATCTTATGGTTCTTGGTGCTATAGTAAATGGAATCGATTCTCTGATTTCCCTTTCTGTATTTTCATTGCTAGCATATAAGAAAGCCACTGATTTCTGTACATTGACTTTGTATCCTGCCACATTATTGAATTGCTGTATGAGTTCTAGTAGTTTGGGGGTGGAGTCTTTTTCTAAACTTCGTCTTGAGTGTGAGCATGTAAACTCGTTTCCCTAATTCTTGTTTTTTAAACAGCCAAAAAAGTTAATAATCATGTGTGCTTTGCCTATTATGATGATTAATTGAATAATGTATGTATGTCAATCATCATAGTAATTCATGCATAGTAAATATTCAATAAATGGTAGGTGCTATTATTAGCAGTATTTCAAAAAAGTTGAACTTAGGTGTACATTCTCAAATCACTTAAGAAAATATGCATTCTCTAAGCACATTATTAAGCAGAAGTTCTATTTCTTTTCTTAATATTGAACACATCTTTTTGTAAAAAACAAGTAAGAGAAGTATTTGAGTTAGGTACCCATATGCTGTTCTTCCACTGATAGATTCACATGTTGTAAAAACCCCCCACCAAACCTCAAAGGAATTATCTTGGCACATATTATTGGTATCTTGGCATGTATTATTATGTATGATCCAAAATATTCTGCTAATTTATAGCATGACTTGCTGATTGTCTACATGATTGTCATGAAATGGGCAGTTTTTAATGTGAAAACTCTAACAATTGTTTATCATCATGCTTGAAACAATAAGCTTATATTATGAAAGAACAAAGAAAAGGTCAAATGGTATTTTGTAGATTCTTTGGAATGTTTTTTTCATCCTTCTTATTTCTCCTTAGGGACATCCTCCCCTTAGATTTCCCATGGAGATGCCTTCATTCCATTTAGATAATTGGAAACTAATATATATTTCCCAAGTTTTAATCTATTCATCTCAGCTATGATAATCTTCATGAATGTTTGTGAGGTAGGATTAGTTGGACACATATTGTATAAATTATAGAGTATTAAACAAAAAATTTATGAGAAGTCTTTACTACCCAAGCCATAGATATACCATATATTCTGATATATGTGATAGTGCAGACAAATCACATTATTAAAATTTCACACTTTATCTCTTTGGTTTGAATTAACATGAGATTATTTTATATTAATTTTCTGCCTACAAAATTAAATATTATCTTCTAGTAAGTATGTTTGCCTTTCATTATCATTGATCCTTGCTCATGTAAACTACCGAAAAAAAAAAAAAAAAAAGACCAACATAAACTGCTCATGGTAAGTAAAATAGTGTGTTTTTTTCCTTCAAAAATGTAAGAGTATTTACAAATATCATGTAAATTATATAAAATAAATAGCAGTGATAAAATGATATTTCATTATTACTCCTTGTATAAAGTATTAATTATTGCTCATTTTCTATTTTCTAATTCCATAAATGGAAGAGCTTGAAGTTTGATTTACACATTTCCACCTGCATTTCTAATACTTAAGTGGTTTAATCCAGACACTTCACTGCAAATAGTGGAAGTAATGAGGATTATCCTAGTGCTTTCTGGATAAACAGAATGCCTGACAACTCTACAAGTCAATCAAACATGACAAGGTCGGAGGATATTTTTTCTTTGGAGAATTGGATTTACATATTTTAATACAGTTTTGAAAAATAGGAAAGACAGCTCTTTAGAGGTGCTAATTCTTATTAATACTTTGAGCAATAAAATCATAATTGATAATTAGTGTGGTTTATGAATTTGTATATGAGGTGATGGGCTAAATCATGTAAATGGAAAAACATTACATATTCAATAATAAAAAGAAGAACAACTTCAGAATAGGCAAAGATAACTGATTGACAAAAATAATAAGGGATGTAATTTAAATATTTTTTAATTTAAAGTAAAGAAAACATACACTATATGATATACTTTATTTTTTTTCTCTCTGTCAGTGGTTATGTTTACTTAGAAATACCTTATTTATTTGGCAAATTGACAACAATTCCTTAGGTTAATAGGAAAATGAAGTGTATCACTGATTTTTTAAAATTTATTTTATTTTTTCAGTGTTCCAAGATTGATTGTTTTTGCACCACACCCAGTGCTCCATGCAGTGTGTGCCCTGCTTAATACCCACCACCACCTCCCTTCCAAAACCCTCAGTTTGTTTCTCAGAGTCCACAGTCTCTCATTCTTTGTCTTTCCAATTTACACCAATTTACTTTTTCTGTCCTAATGTCCTCCATGTAATTCCTTATGCTCCACAAGTAAATGAAACCATATGATAATTGACTCTCTCTGCATGACTTATTTCACTCAGCATAATCTCCTCCAGTCCCTTCCATATTGATGCAAAACTGGGTATTCATCCCTTCTGATGGAGGCATAATACTCCATTGTATATATGGTCCATATCTTCCTTTTCCATGCAACTGTTGAGGGCATCTTGGCTCTTTCCACAGTTTGGCTCTTGTGGACTTTGCTGCTATGAACATTGGGGTACAGATGGCCCTTCTTTTCACTACATCTGTATCTTTGGGGTAAATACCCAGTAGTGTAATTGCCTGGTCATAGGGTAGCTCTATTTTTAATTGTTTGAGGACTCTCTATACTGTTCTCCAAAGTGGTGGCATCAACTTGCATTCCCACCAACAGTGTAAGAAGGTTCCCCTTTCTCCATATTTTCTCCAACATATGTTGATTCCTGTCTTGTTAATTTTGGCCATTCTAAATGGTGTTAAGAGGTATCTCAATGTGGTTTTAATTTGAATTTCTGTGATGCTAATGATGATAAACATTTTTTCATGTGTCTGATAGCCTTTGCCTCCAAAGGCAAAGGAAACAAAAGTGAAAATGAACTTTTGGGACTTCATCAAGATCAAAAGCTTCTGCACAGCAAAGGAAACTGTCAACAAAACAAAGAGGCAACCCATAGAATGGGATATGATATTCGCAAATGACAGTACAGACAAAAGGTTGATATCCAGGATCTAGAAAGAAAGAACTTCTTAAACTCAACACACACAAAACAGATAATCATGTCAAAAAATGGGCAGAAGACATGAACAGACACTTCTCCAATGAAGACATAAAAATGGCTATCAGACACATGAAAAAATGTTCATCATCACTAGCCTTCAGGGAGATTCAATTAAAACCACATTGAGATACCACCTTACAGTAGTTAGAATGGCCAAAATTAGCAAGACAGGAAACAACGTGTGTTGGAGAGGATGTGGAGAAAGGGGAACCCTCTTCTACTGTTGGTGGGAATGCAAGTTGGTGCAGACACTTTGGAGAACAGTGTGGAGATGCCTTAACAAATTAAAAATAGAGCTTTCATATAACCCTGCAATTGCACTACTGGGTATTTACCCCAAAGATACAGATGTGGTGAAAAGAAGGGCCATCTGTACTCCAATGTTTATAGCAGCAATGGCCACGGTCACCAAACTGTGGAAAGAACCAAGATGCCCTTCAATGGAAGAATGGATAAGGAAGATGTGGTCCATATACACTATGGAGTATTATGCCTCCATCAGAAAGGATGAATACCCAACTTTTGTAGCAACATGGACAGGACTGGAAGAGATGAATGATGCTGAGTGAAATAAATCAAGCAGAGAGAGTCAATTATCCTATGGTTTCACTTATTTGTGGAGCATAACAAATAACATGGGGAGATGGAGAGGAGAAGGGATTTGAGGGAAATTGGAAGGGGAGATGAACCATGAGAGACTATGGACTCTGAAAAACAATTTGAGGGTTTTGAAGGGGCGGGAGGTGGGAGGTCAGGGGAGCCAGGTCATGAGTATTAAGGAGGGCATGTATTGCATGGAGCACTGGGTGTGGTGCATAAACAATGAATTCTGTTACACTGAAAAGAAATTTTTAAAAAAGGAAAAAAAAAAAGGCATGTAAGATCTTTTGTTATTGTCTGAGGCATCCCTCAGGTTCTGTTTATTATTATTGTTATGCTTATAACATATTCAGCTTATTTTCTCCGTAATTCATATTGTATATGTATGTTGTTTCTTTGTCAAGTTCACCAGATCTATTCTCTGTGGCTTCCATTCTTATGTTGAGCCTGTCTATTGAATTTGTTTCTATACTAAATCTTTCATGCATATTCTTCTCTGCCCTACCTGGCTTTTCTTCACACCAGCGCACATCACCTCAGTCTTTCTAGAAATGTTTGTTTTTTCTACCTTATATCTTCATATCTTCACACCTTCTACTTTTCTGAGAGCTTTATGAATTGTTTGGGAAGGAAGACAGCTGTCAGTATTTGCTCACCATCTTATCGGAACTTCCTCAGATTTTCAATATCCATCTTTGGAGTAATTTCAGTTTTAGGATCACCAGAAAATGATTTTTTTTACCAGAAAATAATCTTTAAGGCACTACTTTTCCTTCATCTGATTAATACTTTTAATTTATTGTGTTCCCATTTGTTGTTTTCATTAAATGCTCAAATAAATCCAACTCAATTTTTAAAAATTTGAAACTGCTCCAAGTATTTTTAAATTTCAATGATTTTTTCAGTCACAAAAATTTTTAGTTGTTTTTTCTTTATGTCTATAATTCTTTCCTGACGATTTCTTTCTTTCTTTCTCTTTCTTTTTTCTGTCTTTCCTTTCTTTCTTCTTTCGTTTCTTCTTCCCTGTCTTTCTTTCTTTTTCTCCCCCCCAACCCCCTTGTTCCTCTTTCTTGACTTTCTAACTTTTCTTTTTGGCCAGTGTCTTCATAATTGTTCACTGAAGTACTTTTACGATAGTTGCTTTAAAATATTTATTAGGTAATTCTAACACCTCTTTCATTGCAGTGTTGCTTTCAATTGATCATCATTTTTTCATTTAATTTAAGATTTCCCTAGTTATTGGTATTACAGGTGATTTTTTAAAATTGAAATCTGGATAGATTTGTTATTATTTTAGGAATCCCTGGATCTTACTTAGACTTTTTGTTGTAGCTGGCTTCCTCTGAGACTGGTCAGCAGTAGAAGGCAAGAACTCAGCCCTGTTACCGCCAGATGTGGGTCCTCTACTTGGCCCTTCTCATCAAGGTGAAGGGGGGTTCCTCATTAACAGCCATTCAGAAGTGGATTTTTAGGTGCCCATTGACCTCTGCTGGTAGGAAGGAGAAGAGGACACTTTCAATTTTTGAACCCGGTTTTTGATGTGTTTTCAGATATCCATGTATAAAAGTAGATGGGATCCTTGCATGTTGGCAGTACCAGACATGCTCTATAGAAAAGTTGGCTTATGGGGCCCAACTCCTTATCTGGCTTATCACTAGGACAATTATATCTTAGATGATTTTATATAGCAAAGTTGTTTTTACTTAGCATACTTTTTTTTTTGAGGTTTTAGGCTAAAAAATGTTTGGATAAATCCACTACTCAAACACTTAAACATGGCAAAAATTAGGAAGTCAGATATTTAGGCCTTGGCTTAGGAGTGGTTTAACCATTGGTTTAGATGTCATTATCTCAGAATGCAAGAATAAACTCTGTATAAAGTTTTAAAATGGGGTAATAGAGAATGAGAAACAAAATACTATCAACAGTTAATTACAGAACAAAGAGTTGCTGGTAAACTTGGTAATGAGAGCAAAACAAGAAGAAAGAGAGGAAGAGTATGTTCCTCAAATCCAGGGATGAAGAGTGTTCTATAAAAGACAGATTATATGACAACATAATACCAAATATTTATTGAGCTCTTGAAATAAACACTTTAAATGACCTAATTTACTTTCATCAAACAAAAAAAATCAATAAAAAATAGGACTATGGATTATTCACCCAATTTGATACTTAATAAAACCAAGACACCACGTGGTTAAATAAAGCTGGTACAAGTCATTTAAAGGGAGTTAAACATACTGTAAAAACACACACAAAATAACCATAGTCAGAATTTGACTGTATTGACTTAGTGTAATCTAGTAGAAACACATTTCGTCTACAGCATTTAGACGTGTCACAGATACTTTTAGGTGAAGACATGATTCATCATGTATCTTTATGTCTAGGTAAAAAGAAAAAAATAACAAGCAGAGGAGGAAAGAACAATGCTATTTATTATCTATATCATCCTGTTTTTCTCAGTGTCTTAGTATGCTGATGATAAGAGTGTGGTTCCTTCTCATAAGGCACCTGACAGTCTCAGGCACTAGTAACCAGTTTTAAGTGATGGTATATGCACACACACACACACAAACACACACACACATATAAGTACATACATATGTATGATCAATCATGTATGTATATAATTGAATAACTAAAAAATACTAATGGCATATGCTTTTTGAATAGATTATGCAGTGATAAACATCAACACAATATATTTGAAACACACTTGTGTAAGAAGTGATTTAGTAACTTCTTTGTTATATCATGGGAAAAATACTACAAATCATTCCATAATGATTTTGTGCTTAAATTCATTTAAGCAGAACTTATAGTATAAAAACATTGAATCCAAAATAACAAATAATTCTTTTCCTGAGAATTGATAAAAGTAAGGAGAGAGAAGAAATATGACAACAAATTATCTATTGGCTCTCTCATTACAGTGTTGTGTGTATAGTGTTAACCTTAAAGAGTTTATTTGGGAATAATGAGTGACAGAGAATTACAGTTAGGGGCATGAAGGCTATAGGCAAATCCAACAAAGAGGAAGGATATTATTTTATGAAGATGAAGGTGGGATCTGTGAGAAGTTGTTTTGAACAAAAGTTCATTAGAGAACAGCAAGAATTTAGGGTGATGATGATTTCTCATTGGCTGAGTTGCAGGGGTAGTCAGTTTATTATAGGAGATGCAGTGTACATTTTTCCGTGTTGGGGCCTGTAAATAAAAATTTTTTCTGCCCTCCATTTTTTCTGGTGAGGTCTATAATTGACAATTCTTCCTGTAACTGATAGTGAGTGGTATGGCTCCTCCTTTTCAGCTTCCTCTTCTAGCATCCCAAGTCCACTTCAGTGAGGTTTCCCACTTTTAATTTTCACAATATTTTAGCTATAAATACAGTCAGATCAATGCTTTTGAAAAAATGATCCTTTTCACAACATCCTGAAATGCTTGTTCCACCTGTCAGTTCCTTAAAGTGTAAATAAAGGGATTCAGCATAGGAGCAAGAGAGGTATTGAGCATAGCTACACCTTTTGTCAAAGCAACCCCTTCCTTTGCTGATGTTTTCATGTACATGAAGATGCAGCTTCCATAAGAGATAGAGACAATTACGATATGGGATGAACAGGTTGAGAAGGCCTCTTTTCTTTATTGAGCTGAAGGGATTTTCAGAATTGTCTTAAGGATGTAAGAATAGGAGAGAATTACTAACACCAAAATGGACATAAGAGTAAGCACAGCTAAAACAAAGATCATGAGCTCTAGAGTTCTTGTGTCTGTGCAAGAGATCTGCAGTAAAGGAGCAGAATCACAGTGAAGTGGTCAATGACATTGGAGTCACAGAAATCCAGTTGCAGGCCCATGGCCAGTGGTGGGAAGATTACCAAGAAACCCGCCAGTCAAGAGCTGACCACAAGCTGATAGAAGATCTTGTTACTCATGATGTTTGTATAATGAAAAGGCTTGCAGATGGCCATGTAATGATCACAGGACATAAAGGCCAGAAGGAAAACTCTGTCAAGCCAAGAAGGAAGAAGAAAAAGAGCTGAGCTGCACAAGCACTGTAGGAAATAGATTTGTCTCCAGTTAGGATGCTGAACAAAAATCTAGGATTGCAGACAGAAGTAAATGAAATTTCTGTGGCTGATATCAGCCACAGCAACTTCTTTCAAGATATGTCACCAAAGGCAAAGGAAACAAAAGCAAAAATGAACTTTTGGGACTTCATCAAGATCAAAAGCTTCTGCACAGCAAAGGAGACAGTCAACAAAACAAAGAGGCAA